>JAKCPI010011609.1:0-94285 GCA_023213315.1 Euborellia annulipes | reverse complement strand
AAAATGGTATTTTAGACCTCAGAAAGTCCAATCACCCCCCTGCCCCCCCCTAAAATTTATTTTTCATTCGATTTTAATAAAATTTAAAATGACGCTTTCTTAGGGTGTAAATAATTGAAAAATATATTAATCAAATATTTAAAATAAAAAATAAAAACTCTTCCTCATAATTAATTAAAATACATTTATCTGGACAACTCTTAGTCATATTCCGAGACGCCGCCCGCCAGGGCCTAGCGGGGTAGGGTTGCCGAAGGCAACCCTACCGCAGCTAGTATCTTATATTTTTTTCATCATTTGACTTTAGCTTATTTATTTATTTATTAGGTTTCTCTGAGACGAGGGGTGAAATGAAATGGATTAATGAATCAATGTCAAAGTGGAATTCAAACACACAACTTTCTAATTAAAAGTCGATTATTCGTCAACAACAAATAAACGAATCATAAATAAATTAGTCTGTAGAATTTTGTATATCAAATCAGGATAGAATTATAATTAAGGAAATTTTATACGATTTGTAAATGATGGATGAGAATAACTACCCTTAATATATTTTAAATTATTTCTTTTGTAATCACTAAAACGAATATTGAAACAACTGATTTGTTTCAAGTTTTTTATTTTTTTTATGCGACATTGGGGTCTCAAAATAAAATAAATACTGAAACAAATCACCTAGTGTTTTTTCAAAATCATTTGAAATTAGTTTTAGTGATATATAAAATGTTTCCATTAGAGCCTTGAGTTTGAATTTGAATAAACAAGTCGAAACTAAGGTGTCTTTATGAGGAAAACTTATTTTTTCTATTTAATACTAATTCTTTTACAATAAAAATGACATCTAAATATCCTAATTGCACACATGGAATATTCTTTATAAGGATAATGAAATAAATAAAATAAATTTAATCCCCAAAAATACATGTAAAAAAAAAACAGGCTATACTTTAATGATAGGCATTATTTGTAAAATTTTAACACTAACAATAGCTTGAACACCCATAGAATAATTTTACTAATATTTTGATTATTTTACCAATATTTATTGAATAAGTAGATCCACCTTTTGTTTTGATAATTATTTTGGAACAATGTGATATTAATGATTTAAAAAATAGTTTTACAGGAAAATAATGAAAATATTTTTAAAATGAACAAATTGTATTAAAGGGATTAAATATAGGTACAAAATAAATTATAGAGCCGCCAACAAATATCTGACTAGAGTGTCGTTACTTTAATTTTTATCCAATTTTATCGATAACAAAATGGGAATGCTCAAGGGGCTTCACTCTCCCCTTCCGTATTTTGATTTAGATTTTTCCTTAAGATTGTAATTTAAAAAAAATAATTAACCTACACAATCTCACTTTTGAGGAGAAACCGTATAAAAAGTGAATTTAAATCGTATATGAATTTCACCCTACTTATACCTATTTATATTTAATTTAAATATATTAAGGGAACCGGGTCACAAAAACTCTGGGGGGACCTAAACTTCTCTAGGAGCGTTTCCTAATCTTGTATATCTCTGAATCTATGGAAGGATGTGGAAGTGCAGGCAGCCCAAAATAAAAAAAATAAAAACACTCGGTTCTCTATGAATGTTCAGACGTTTTTTGAAAACATGCATTCGCCCATCCTCAGTGAACAATTCTATTCAGGGAGAGTTAAGTCCATAGTCGTAGCCAGACATTTTTGATGGGGGGAAAGATTTTAGCTAGAGTAAATTATTATATTTTACTTTCTCTTACCCTATATGAAATATAATTTATATTATAGAGCTTAAATATCTAGTCATGACTTGGGTCCCATGGGGGGGGGTTTGAACCCCTAAACCCCCCCCCCCCTCCGGCTACGCCTATGGTTAAGTCTCTATAATATATAGTTGGTATTTAATTTTACTATGTATTTTATTTAATTAAATAATATGATGATAAATGAGTTTAAAAGTTTTTATAATATTAAATTTGCTATTTTCATAGTTCGAGTTACAATGTTCACTGAGAGTAGGTGAATAAATTTTGTCCGAAATTCACAGAAAATCGAGTGTTTTATTTTTGGCTGCCTGCTCTTCCACATCTTTATATTGTATAGCAGCCATTAAATATCATTATATCTCAGAATCTGACATTTATAAATAAATATTATTTAATATGTAAGCCAAAAATCGATGTCTAACACCTTGTAAGGAGAAATATCTTTTTGTTCTAGTTTGAGAAACGAAAGATTGAATTAGATATTTAATAAGAGAAAGTCTGAAAAGAAAGAATAATACTTAGCTGGGTTCATTAGATAGAACAAGTAGCGAGATTGAATCCTCGACCCCTGGCTGTGCCCCTCTCCCAGCACGTGTCCCCCCCGGGGGCTGAACCCAAGACTCCTCTAATTAACTGGTAAACTTTTGCCCCCGTCGGAAGAGCCCCCCGACATGCATCAAGGGTAATTAATGCCCCTCACCCTCAACCCCCTACAAGTGCCTCCTTGTTATAATGAGCAGGATTAGCCCCCTGCCATCTCTCACACACAATGAATGCTTACTATACAATGCTTTTCAAAAATATTGTCCCCTCTCTCTCTCTCCTTTCCTATATATATAGTATAAACAGTACATATACACATATACTTGTTAAAAATTTACTCTGTCTACAGGACTAATTAGGGACTTCTAACTTGAACAACCAAACATTCATTAATTAACTCCCACCCTGTGTGTATATACAAACTTTTATTACCAACTAACTAAGTTATTTGCTAAAATATTTTTTACAAATAAGTTAAATATTGTTTGAAAAAATAAATAAATATGTATTAATAAATTCTATATATTGACCGAGTTTATACATTAAAAATATCAATTAAGTAAAGTATAAACAAAAATAATTTCTAATTAAATACGGAATTAAAGGTAAAAATATAATAAGATAAACTTTTATAAAACTAAATGAAAAGCATATCATAGTCATTGTATTTTTTGTTTTATAAAAAGTAAAATATTCTAATTATAACAGTCATATAATAAATAAGAAACTCTAAACCAAATAATTATTATATGCCACTTCTAAAGGTATTTTGTTTACGAGAGAATACATTTTTAGAGTGTGGATAAAAAATAAATAAATCTAGAGGTGCAAGAAAATTAATTGAAATTACTAAACAATAATCCAGTAGTTTTAACTTTAAATTATTCAATAAAAATCATATTAGGTGCTGCCCTTATTAATTATAACCTTTGGGCTAAGGGTGAGTTATAATGGATACCAAGTTTTATTTTTTTTAATTTTGTTTAAGGTTTTTTTCGGCATCTGAGGCTATTTAGACCCCTTCCTATTTATTTCCTTTGGTATCCGATTCAATTGAAATAAATTTTTCGCATGGAACTGAATGCGAACCTATGACCTTTCTCACCAGAAGTTGTATTTTAAAATTTTTAAGAGTGTAAAACAAAAAGAGTTGGAAAAATTATTTTATATCTAAAATAGTTAAGCTTATATAATAAATAAATAAATTTAAGAAACCAACCTTCCCCCCTCTTTTTTTATATAAATAAAAAAAAAAAAATTAATTAATTTATATAAAAAATAAATATGAAAGAAGGTAATATAATTTTATTTTTTATATTAAACCCCCTCCTGAGGGGAAAAAAAGATGTTATCCAAATAAAACAAAAAATAAATGAAAAAAATCACTCCAACCAATTTTATTAAAATAAAATAAAAAAATAAATTTTATATAGTCTTTAAAATATATATTCTCTTTTTTCCATTGAAATCTTCTAAAAACACCTCTCTCTCCTCTACCACCTACTCAAAAGAAAAAAAAGGAAAGATGGGTGCCATGGAAAAAAAAAAAAAAATTTCCCCCCATATAAAAAATCTTTAATTTTTAAAACCAAGATCTCCAGTCCCAAAAAAAAAAAAAAACAACCCAAAAAAAAAACAGCACAGACCCAAACCCCAACTTTCGAATACAGAGAAAAAGAAGAGGTGGGCTGTGGGACCAGCCAGACCAGATTATTTAATAGAGGATGAATTTTAGGGGTAATAAATAAAATATGTATTTTAAAAATTATTTTAATTCTATATTAACACTAATAAATAAATAAATACAGAAAATAACGATTGGAAGTAATTTATTTAATACAGGGTGAGTCTTAGGGGTTGATAATTAAAACAAATCTTTTACAAGTCATTTTAATTCCAAATTAATAAATGAATTGAACAAAACACATTTAGATTGAAGATAAAAAGTATTTTTGAAAAAGAGAACTGTTTTAATAATCTTTTTTTTTTTTTTTTTGGGAGCTCAGAGCACAAAGCAAAGCAAGTAGTTGCTTTCGAGACGAGACATGAATCGGTGCTTGTGCGTACTTTTCACTCGCGAAAGTGTTTTTAATATTTGTGCGAATAAGAAATCAACCCCTTCTGCTCACATCTCCCCGATTGGTCGTATTATTAAAGGTATTTTTTATTTACATATCTCATTTGGGAAATGAATTAAAATTTTATTTCTTCTCTCTCTTTAAATATACACATTTTTTTTTTAAATGTACCTCTAAGATGAAGTCGTGTAGTCAGGGGGTTGAGAGTCTAAATCACCCCTTCAAATAAATTCAATTAATATTTTTGGTTAAAAATAAAAAAAATCTATTTCACTATTATTAAATTGTAAATTTTTTCTCTAAGCGCATTTCTGCACCGTTTTCACCATGGGCGTAACTAGAGAATTTGACTGGAGGGGGGGGGCATGGGACCTGCTATCATCCGGGGGGCATGGAAAGCCCCATATTTTCTCATTTTTTCTTGGGACAGGGAGCTTCCCTTTTTATTAATAAAGATTCTCTCTTATTAACTGTTACATTTAGTAAAAAATTATAAAATATAAATTTATGTTATTATGTTTTATTTATTGGTGGGCCAACGCTTCATGCACCCGGAAGCCAGGGTCTCCAGCCTTTAGGAGCTACCCTGGTGTTGCTCCGGTGGCCTGGTGCAAAGGGTAGCCCCGAAGAGGCTGGAGATCCTGGGTTCGATTTCAGGGGGCCATGGGGCGTTTGACCTACCAATAAATAAAACATACTCGCATATCTGTTGAATTTATAATATTTTATAATTTTTTACTAAATGTTTTTATTCCAATGCGGGGTCGACACTTTTAAGACGATCGGAAAATTAAGCAAGCCGGTTCGTCACACCATAATATGCGTGTTTAAATAATAATAAAAAATTCCCAGTTGAATTTTATTTTAGAAATAAAACGCTAGAATGGAATTTTGTTTTTGAAACTCACTGTGACTATATATTGGAATAAAAATTAAAGTAAAGAATAAACAGAATGAGAAATTAATTTAATTTAAAATAAAAAAAGTAAAAAAAGAGAGAAAAGTCAAAAGACTTAACGTATAAATTCAAAAGCATTAATATTAAACAATTCATTTCTTAACAATTTTGATTAAATTGAATCCATTTAGAAAATGGATCCCCCCTCCAGGGCTAACAAGAAAAATTGTTTGGAAAGATAAATTTTTGGCATAAAAAGAAAAAGAGGGATGGGGAAGGCCAACGAATAGGATAGATAGAGAGAACACATAAACAGCCATATTTATTTTTTTTTTCATCTATCAATTTAAATCCAATTTTATATATTGGATTTCATAGAAGGGATCTTTGCCAGGGCGAATAGCGGAGTTATTGTATTTATTATTAATTATACATATTAAAAAAGAAAACAATTATTTTTTCAAAATGAAAATTTTTTTTTTAAATTTATACTTATTAGATCTTGTCACAAATAAAATCTGGTGTGACTTGTCGCACATAACCGAGATATATTTAGTTCCAAACTTACGTTTTAAATGTTGACTGCTTGAAATAAACTATGGCTATTTTTCAAAATTTTAATCTCATATTCGGATATTTTATATACAATAGAGCAGCGTTTTCCAAACTGTGAGGCGCGCCTCCCTAGGGAGGCGCGTACTAGTCTAAGGGGAGGCGCGAATATTGGCCACCAGGACCAATTTTCCAAATGATAAAATAATAAAATTTACAAGGTTCTGGGACGGAGGTTTTCCTTAATTAAAATAATATATATGAATAAATAAATAAATAAAATTTTTTAAAGGAGGCGTTGTAACATAAAGTTTAGAAACCACTGGCCTAAAGTAAGACTCATTCTAGAAAATTATACTATGTGTAAAACCCAAAGGCGGATTCAGGGAAGTTTTTCAGGGTTTTAATTTCTTTCTGACTAGACGCGAAGCTCGCCGAAGGCGATAGCATTGTTAATTATTTTATTTATTAGGATTGGATAAGGGGGTGAAAAATTGAAAAAAAATGTTTTTTATAACTAAATCGAAGCCAAATAAATAGAAAACATTCAAAAAATAGCGTTGATTATTATTTGATTAGGGGGTGGGGGGATGAAGGGTTGATTATTTAAGAAGGGCCTTGGAATATTCCAAATCACTTGTTGACATTCTTTTCCAGTTATAAATAAAGTTAGATTAGAGCAAAAGGTATTTTTTTACTTTTAATAAAAAGGGAATTGTTATTTTCATCTGTTTTTTTCCTAAACAAACAGAGAGAGAGTCGAGATTCTCGTTCAGTCCAGTGTGTGGCCTGACTGCAGGCGCGCCTGCTGCTTGCTCTTTTATCAAGTTGTGTTTCAAATGAATCAAAGTGAATAATTAATATAGTGTAACCCACCCTGACCACCCCGTCAACCAGCACACCCTCTTGAGCGTCTTATTAAAGGTAATTATTATGCATTTTATCGTTGAAAAAAAAAAATGATAGAAACAAATAATTTGACTGCGAAAAACGATTGAATAAGAAATTAAATATTTTGTATTTCACTAAGGGTAGAGGGAGAATATAAGCTGTTGAAAGGGGGAGGGGAGTGTAGGTGTCATTGAAAAAAATTAGTTTTTTATTGTTTTTAAACACTCACACTTTTTTCTCATTCACACTCAACACTCATACACACATTCACACATTATTTTCAGCAACTCAGGCCATTTAAGACTTTATACGATAACCGTTATTAATTAATAATATACACATTGGAGGTCCAGGCATTTCTATTTAGGCCATTTGGTATCCATTTCAGACTGCCAGGGTTCCGAACCCGCAACGTTCGTTATAGAAAGTAGGCACGCTACCAACTGCACCAAGCCTGAGGGCATTTTTTTTATTTTTTCTTAAATCACCATTATTACTTTCTCTTAGCATATATATGAAATATATAGAGAGAGAAAGTATTGCGATCATGTCAAAAATTCTAATAAAATAATTTCAAAATAAAAATAATTATTTATAAATGTATTTAAATTATTTTGAGAGTGATTTCGCGGTGAAGGCTCGCATTTCCTTAAAGGGGGGGGGGAGGTATGCAGGCATTAACCAGGGGGGTTAATGCCCCATCCCCTATAATGCATAAAGATATTAATGTTTTTTAATACTTTTACTAAAAAATAAGTACATTCCGTTTGAGTTAAAATTTATATTCAATATTTAGCAAATAGTATAGTAGGATAGAAGCATTTTAATGTCATTCTAAAATTTCTCCTTACTGGGGCGGAATTAATTTTTGAAGATTTCGTAACTCTCATAAACAGATAATAATAACACTGGGTAACTTAGGTAACCATCGAATCCCTTGCAGAATTTTGTAGGGATTTTTTTCATTAGGTAGAAAAGTAAGATATTCCAAATGATTGCTAATTTTAATTAAAATATAAATAAGAATAAATAAAAAAAATACTTTTATATAAATTTATATTTTTTAGCATTAAAAATTATTGTTGTTGTATTATTTATTAAAATGGGGGGGGAGGGGAGGCGTCATGAGATTAATTATTTTTAAGGGAGGCGTCTTAACATAAAGTTTGGAAACCACTGCAATAGAGAATCCTAACATTGGCTCTATGGAAGGAAGAGCCGAAAAATGAATTTAAAAAATCTGAAATACTATATCCGTAAAGTGTGCTTTAAACAATTTTCACGAAAAATGTTAGTGATATACTTTTTAAAGAGCATCTAAAAAATAAATGATTTTGAATTTTAATCAAAATCGTTAGAGCCGATTTTGAGGAATTCGAAAAAACCTGAAAAAGTAATTCAGTAAAGTACTAGTACTTTTGGGTTGATTTTGTTCAAAAGCTTATTTTGACTGTCCGGAGGGGTACCAAACTTAAATATAAAATTTCAATTTCTTAGCTCAATTCCTTCGTGCTTAAAATCGTTGCACACACATATAGACACAGACAGACAGACCATGTTTCAAAATCCACTTTTTTGAACTCAGGGGACCTCAAAACGTGTACATCCATCAAAATCTCGACATCGAATTTTTGACATGATCGCAATATTTTCTAAAAGAAAAGATCTTGACATTTGGTATTTAACGAAGCTTTTGAGTAAAATCGGCCAAATATAATTAGGTACTTTTATTTCTGAGGTATTATTTTTTTGGAAAATAAATATTATGTTGACAAAAAATCTGGTGAGACAGCCATGAGCATAACTACGGGGGTCCCGCCCCCTTTCCAAGAAGGCTCGTGTCCCCCTCCCCCTAGAAAGCTCCCCTACCCAAGAAAAATTGAGTCAATATGAGGCCTTCCAGACCCCCGGAGGATGGCTGGTCCCATGCCCTCCTCCCAGCCAAATTTCCTAGTTACGCCCATGGAGACAGTATAGTACACAACTCTCAATTACTGAAAATAAGAAAAAGTTATATTGTGCGTTGTCACTCACGCCAGATTTTTTACACACGAACAAGTGACTGGTTGGGACGGACCCCGAAGGCGAACTGTGCAACTAGTATATATATATATATATATATATATATAGCTATAATTTCTAAATTAATATACATATATTGCAAAAGTTTGTTTAATTAAGTTTTTTTAATGAAGTGTGGAGAAGGAATTCAGATGAAGCCGTTTTATTAATTTATAAAGCCCTTCGGGGGAGAAGATAGGATCGTAATTTTAATTTTATTCAAAAAAAAAAAAAAAAAAAATAATAATAATAATAATAATAATAACGCCCTAAACAAAAATAAAAATTAATAATATTCAATCAAAAACGAAGATCAGATGCCTTTTTTGTTTCCTAGATAATATTTCAAAATATTATAAAGAGTGTTGTCTTAAATATTTAATTATAATTTAAATTGGTTTATAACTAAACTTTTAATAAAATTATAATAGAATATTGCAGATTATATTAAGATTAAGGACTTGGAATCAAATTATAATTTAAAATAGAGAGAGAGAAGGAAAGAGAAAAGTGAATGAGAGAGTGGAAGGCTTGCTTCTTCTCTCTTCAAAGAAAAGTTGTTATGAATGAAAAAAATTATAATTTTCTATAAAAGATATTGTCTTTTATTTGAAATCATTCAAAAAAAATCTGGTGTGATGGTGTCGATATATATTTAGGCTCCGACAGTACGGCACATTTGAATTCAAGATATAAAATTTATAAGTATGGGAAAATACTTCTCCTATGTTCCCTTGAAGTACAAGAGTAAAGTGTGCTTCAAAAAATTTCAAGGACAAAATGAGAATATACATTTTAAAGAGAATCTAAAAAATAATTGATTTTTAAATTTTGATCAAAATCATTGAAACGAATTTTGAGAAAATCGAAAAAACCGAAAAAGTTCATGATTAAAGTATTTTATTTTAAATATATCTATGACTAGTTAAGTCCGAATCGAAGTATTTTGAATACTATTTTATTAAAATATATAGATCTCGAAAAATATTTAACTATTTTTTTTTTATTTATATTTTTTTATTTTATTTAAAGTATTTAGTACTTTTTGGCCGATTATGATCTATTTTATATTGATATATGTTAATATATATAGAGAAAAAGTATTGGATTCGTGTCAAAAATTCGATGTCGAGATTTTGATGGATTTACACGTTTTGAGGTCCCCTGAAGCAAAAAAAAATGGTTTTCGCGACATGGTCTGTCTGCCTGTCTGTCTGTGTGTATGACTGTCTGTCTGTTTGTGTTTTAAAATGTATATTCTCATTTTGCTTTCAAAATTGTTTGAAGCGCACTTTACTCTTGTACTTCATAGGAAAGATAGGAGAAATGGTTGCCATGGTAACAAAAATAAATATTTTTTTATGTTTATAAATTGGTAATATATTGGCGGAAACTAAATATAACTCGACACGAAAAATCTGGTGTGACAAGCACAGAATACATCTTTCGATTACCGAAGGTAAGAGAAAGTTATGTGCTGTGCGACCAGTCACACCAGATTTTTTTTTAGGATTCATTAATTCTTTAAGAGCGGGGCGGATTTCTCTTCTTTTTTGAGAACGCATTATTAATATTGTTGAGCGAGTTTTGATTATTTTTTATTCTCTCTTACCTATATAACACAAAACCATCTGCTGTGCGATCACTCACATCAGATTTTTTAAATTAAAATGATTTTTATTTAAATTTCCATTTATATTCTTTGTAATTGAAATAATTTGGATCGTTTCCAATTATCTATTAGTCCAGGCTCCCCGAGAGAGAGAGAGTGAGAGAGAGGATGGCGTCTCTCTCTCTCTCCACTCTCTCTCGCAGGCTCTATGGGCCAGAGGTGCTAGGCCAAGCTCTGTCCAACCTGTAAGAAAAGCCTTTGCAAAGAGCTGGTGACCGAGTCTATATGCTTTGCCAATAGGACAAAATTACTTTATATTAAATAGGAAGGTCAAAGAGAGTTCAGTTGAGTGGGGGCAGTGATAGTGAAAGCACCTTCCGTGTTAAAAATTGCATCCCTCATTTGGATCATGGCGTCGCGTGGGGCAGACGTGTCCATCCTGGGCTCCTGAGAAAAATTCGCCTTTCTCCTAAACTTTAACGACATTTGAGGTAAATTTCATTTCTCCACGTACATTAATACTTGGTTTATTATTTTAAATATTAAAAATATAAATTCCTCCATAAAAAATTTTTTATTATATATAAACGTAATTGTGATTTTATAAAAATGTATTCAAATGAGTCAGTGTGAGAATATAACGAAATATTTTTATATCGAGGTGGTCCGAAGCTTGAATCTAGGCGATAAGTGCACCAATTTTATTAATTTGATAAAAAATAAAGGTAATTGATTTCTCTCTCTCTCTGCTTGACTCTCTTGTCAGGCTCAGTCAGTATGCAAGTCTGGACAAGTTTGTTAGATGGGTTAATAGGTAGGCCTGCTTAGTATAGATTAGCATAGGAATTACAAACATGAGTATAGGCTAATTCTTCAGAGCATAGGGATATTCTTTCAGTTTACTCTTTTAAATATTTTTCCATGCAATTGAATGACTTGTTTCTCGTATTTTTTTTTCCATTTATACTTAACTAGCTGCATCACCCGTCTTCGGTGAGCACCTAATCAGGCCAATTTCGACCTCCTTGACCTACTTTTATTTTTTAATAGAGAATACTCAATTCATTTCATTTAGATGCAGTGGTGGATGACATCCAATCCACGGTATTAAAACTCAATCTTAGATTAAATTTTTTTATAAGATCTCCTAATGGAACAAATTAATGAAAAATTACTAGCTGCGTTGCTCCTTTCAGTGGGCTTCTCTTTTGAAATTTTGATTTTTTTTTTTTCAAATAAGAACCTCACACACTATACTTAACAAGAGCCCGCGTGTGGCGGCCCCTTTCTTAATCAATGCCTCATCATTTTTCTAACTTTCTAGTATACAAGTTTCAAATTCTCGCTGTTCCTGGACTTAATTTTTATAATTAGGCTATTTTTAAAAAATTAAAAACACTAGGTCATAAGTTTCAATAATCTATTAAAAATTAACATTTTCAACACTGTGAAATCACTTCTGAAGATGTAACAAGCGTGTCAAAGTGTTAAAAATGTTAATTTTTAATAAATTATTGAAACATATGACCTAGTATTTTTAATTTCTCTTAAATTCCTTATGTTTCAACTAGAGCCTATGGTTAATAGTTTAAATCTAATTGAATTGTTTTCTAGTCAATAATTATAGGCATATTTAAAAAAGACTTTTGACATCGTTTATGAATATCTTCTTGTAAATTCTTTTTCGAATAATTTATTATAAGTTAGATGAAATATGACTTGAAAATATCATTTATTAACCAGTTTCTCAAAACGTGTATTCCCATCAAAATCAAAACGTCTTTTGGACTTATGTTTTTGCATATTTTAAATATTTTTTCCCTCTGACTTTTAGAGAAATTTTCGTCTAAAAATAGGCTTTTTTGTAAATTTTAATATTGGTCCATATCCCTGGTTATTTGAGAATTTATTGCTCCCCTCGCACATTGTCCCTTTGCCGGGTTCACTTGCTATTGAAGGGACAAAGCGCTCATTGGGTGGAAGGGCTCGCAATTCTCAAAGTGCATCCCTGATTTGCCAAAAATTCTAATTAAAGCATTTTTTTAAAGTATTTTTATCCTCTATTTTCACATTTATTACTTTTTTTTAAAGAATTTTCTTATTAATTTAAATATGTAGGACTTTTTTTTAATTTAGATAATAACGTTTTTTTTTTTTTTTTTTTTTTTAACAAATCATGGAAAAAATATTAGTATAATGAGAAATCCGTCTTTTCGTCCGGGATTTGGCGATCAATTTCTTTCCGGTTGGCAATTCCATAATGCAAAGTGGTCCAATTAGTGTGATTGGACCATCCAAGGCAGCAATTAATCACCCAAGGCCCCATTAAATGAATTAGCATCTCCCCCTCTCCTGTTTTTTTTTTCTTTGGGATACCTCAAGTAGCTTTCCTCCCAATTCCTATTTTACGATTTCACTATATTAAAATAATCCATTTAGAATAATGCAATGTAATTTAAATTTTTTTTCAATTAAAGTAATTAGTTGATTAAAGAGCTTATGGATTTTTTAAGCCATTGAAAAGAGAGTCTTTTGTCTTTGTCTAAAGACCTTTTCTCTCTCTCTCTCTCTCTCGTCCTTTTGTTTAATTAGTGAAATTTTGCAATCACTAATTGGAACAAATAATTGAAAAAAAAATATATACACATAAAAGAAAAGATAATTTGTTGTCATGGGCTTTAAAACATATGGAATCGAGAGTACAGTATTTATTTTTAAAGGATGTAATTTAAACTAATTAAAATAATTAACAGTCAGAAAATTACAAAAGCTTACAAAGACCATCCTGACGCTCTGTCTCTCTTCAAAGTATTTTTAGACTTGAACATTTTTTGGGGGATGAGAAAAAAATCAATATTTTAATTTTATTATTATTTCTTTATTAGGTCAGTTACTTTTTTTAACAGTTTGTTTTTGTCAAAAATAATATTAGGTAACTAGCTGGATAAATTTCAATGAGTTTTTTTTTAATTTAAGGTCTGAGGCCCTTTAGATCCCCTTCCTATTTATTTCAATTGATTGGTATGCAATTTAATTGAAATAAATTTCTCGCTTGAGACGGGAAGCGAACCTTTGACCATTATTTCCAAGTTTTAAACGAAATAAGGGCACACTGGACTGCCTGGGATCCGAACTCGCGCCCCGTAGCTTCCATACTATTATTATTGACATTTGTCAACAGCTTTAGAAGTCTCGGCCAAGGGGGGGGGCAGAAGAAATTAATCTGATCCGCTACGTCGGAGTAATAGGCTCAAAACTTAGTCCAATCGAAGTTTATATAGCCTACTTGATAATTCGGATTACAGATATAGGCCATTCATTCGTCTCAAAATACACTTCTCTAGCTCAACTTCTTTGTTAAGATTTCAACATATGGCCTAGTGGTTTTAAACACTAAGTTCCCGACTCCCCTAAGTCAAAACATTAGTCTGCCTAATAATTGAATATTTTCACGCCATCCCCCGCGGCTCTTCGGGAGTGTTTGAATTATAACATCCTTTTATAAAATTTCACATTTACGTTAACGCGCTGTAAATTAATTAATTAACAGTTGATAAATTAATGTTTATCTATAAATATATTTCAAAGTGTCCCTCGTTCTTTTAACCTGTCGGTGGTTAGTTCGCTCTATCGCCGAGAGATGGCAGTTGGCTCTGAATTCTTATTCTCAATAGGGGACATGCGCTTTGAGTCCCTTCTCTCCGTGGCATTCCGATTGTATAGTTATATCAAGGGCTAAAATAGGGGAAGAGGTACACGTGTACATGCAATCATTCATCCCCTAAAACAAGAACTATAGAGTGCTTTCTAATTAAAATTTTGTTGCCATTTTTATGACGATTGCCATCTCTGAAGAAATCGCACAACTGATAATTTAATAATTATTTTTTTCTATCTCCTTCTAAAGATATATCATCTCTTTATATATATTTTTTAATATCTTTAAATTATGATTTATAAATTTGATTTAGTTGAATGAAGTTATAAATTAACTTTTTTTTTATTCATTAAATTTTTATTGAGATGTTTGATGATATATTTTCTTATTTATTATACAACGTTGAAGACGTTTGTATAATAAATTTGAGTTCTCAACATATAATAATGATATATTGATCAATAATTAACGAATCTAAAACATACACTTGAATAGAAGATAATTTTAGTTATTTCTTTTTTATTTCAAACGACCCACGGCGATTTTTGTAAAATCAAATTCGAGATTATTGGCCTCTATTTTCAATGAGGAATTAATGTCCTAAGGGAAAGAGAAAACATGGAATTTGGTGTGTTTGATTACAGAGGATTGAAGGTCGTTCGTCATTGATTTATTCTTGTTAATAAGTAGGCTCTGGGTGCTAATTATATAGGGGAGCCGAAACGAACCCCGGCTCAAGAAGAAGAGACATTATTATCCGACTCTTTCGGACGGGCTATTCTTTTTTTCTGAATTAATTTCTGGCCAAAGAGAACTGCTAATCAGAGGTTTTGTTATTTTTATTTATGAGGAAAATTCTACATAGCATATTAAATCTAAATGGAATTAATTTTTTTTTTTTTAAGTGTATTGAAAAATTTGCGAATATTCTATGAATTTAGTTTATTGAATTTCTTGAGCGATTTTGCCTATGTGCACAGTTCTATTCATTTTGATTGCTCTTATCTATGTCTATTGTTGTTGTTTTTTTTTTTTTTAACACTCACACTTTTTTCTCATTCACACTCACACTCACACACACATTCACACTGTCTTTTCGGCAACTCAGGCCATATAAGACATTTACGATAACCGTTATTGATTTAATATACATATATGGGGTCCAGGCATTCTTATTTAAGCCATTTGGTATCCAATTGGCTTAAATAATATCATCGGACTGCCTGGGGTCCGAACCCGCGACGGTTAGCACGCTAACCTCTACACCAAGCCCCGAGGACCTATTCTTGTTTATTCGTAAAAGAATAAGTAGTTTGAGTAAACCATTTATTTATAAGGTTTCGAATATTTATAGGCTATGAATTATAAATTTTTTCTGATATCAAAGGTCAAGGATCCCAGGCAACAAGATTTATTTCAATTGAATTGGATACCAAATAAGGGCGGGGTCTAAATGGCCTCCGATGCCGAAAGAGGCAGGCCTTAAAACGAATAAAAAAAAACAAAATTATAAATTTTTGACTTTTTAGATTTACAAATCTAAAAGTAAATTATTATATACCCCTGGTCTATTTAAAATGACTTTAGTACTGCGATTGTAGATTTGCTATGACTCTTGAGAGTATTTGTAAAAATCCAGCAACATAGCAAAGTCCCAGAAACTCACTATATTATTATAAAAAAAAAAATTTTAACCTACGTCCTTATAAAATTATTCTATTTTCTGATTAAGAAATCACCCCGTTTCTTTTCTAATAAAGGCCTACCAAGAAGGGGAGAAAACGGCATGACTCAAATGCGCTGAAGTTTCCTTTTCTAATCAAAGGGGGAAAGTGAATCAACCCTTTTTTGATGAGAATCCATATAAATCTGATTAGAATATTTTTTTCCTAATCATTTTTGGATGGATTGTGTAATAAGAAAACAAAAGCAAGTATAAATAATTATCACCCATCAGTTTTCTCTAAAAAAAAAAGCGTGCTTACTCCAAAAACTATTATATATTCAGTTTTAGTAAAAACTTGTTAAAATAATACAATTTATCATAAAATGGAAAAAAATTACTAATTTCAAAGTTTTTTAAAAAACATGTTAGCGAAAGGATCATCCCCTACTAATAGAGTTTTTCCACAATTTAAGACAGATTTTAGTAGGCCTTTAAAAAATATATGCCAAATTTAATCGATCAAACTCGTTGAATTTTTAAGTTATCTTGTTCGCATGCATTCCAGGACAGACAGACACATGGCGTCATTTGGGAGGGGGGCTTTTGCGTCCTCCCCTCCAAGGACTCTGATCCTTTTTAAATTTTATATTGTACTAAATAAAATATTTTAAAATATATCTACTGGTATATAAACTGTAAAAGTTTAAAATATCTTTTAGCCAAATTTGAGATACCTATGTAAGTAAATTTTAAGAAAAAACAATGTTAACCCCCTCCAAGAAAGAGTTGAAATGACGCTAGTGAACACATAGACATAATTTAAAAAGATTGAGATTCTAAAAGATGTTCTTTTTTTACAGATTCGTGTGTGTCTCACCAGTGCATTTGGGATTTGAAGCTGAGCTCAACGACTGCATGGAGCTTCGAGTGACCTTCACTGCCCCGAGACGGTATCAAAGGTAATAATTGCATGGTGCAAGAATATTGAAGGGGGTAGATTAGATTAGCTTTTTTAGAATGTTTTTTTTTTCAGCTGACCCCAAATAGAATTAGCTCTTTTTACTTTCTCTTATTTAATATCAATCAATAGTTAATTTTTTAAAATAGATAATTTTCGTTTTAATGACTAAATTAAAAATAAAATAATTTTCACTTTTAATTGATTTGCATTTTAAAATTTTCATTTCTAATTTCTTAATTAACTTTGAATTTCATAAGAAAAATTTGATATAAATTTTTATAAAAAATTTTGCTAACAATTTAACTTAATTTTTTAAATAAAAATTAGGTTATAATTCCTTCCCACATGCATCGATTGGTGAAAGAGAGTAGCCTCTTACGCCAAGGGATTCAACATCAACTTGGTACCCAGGACTTAAGGTGTGCTTTAAAACGAATACAAATTTAAATGTATTCACTTTTCGAAATTTAATTAGAAAATTCATTTTCACACCTTAAATTGTAGATTAAAGATATAGGGGGAGGTGGGTGCACCATGCCAACGAGATGTTTTTTATTTTTATTTTTGAACCTGCAGCCTCTCCTCGTGAATCTAATAATAGAGAAATCAACGATAATATCCCTCAATTTAGGCCTCTGTTGGATATTCGTCGTTGTTATTAGCTACAGGTGCCTTCTAATATTTAGCTAATTCGTTTTTAGGAACCCTTGATATGCTTTTAATTTAGGATCCAACAGAGAGCTAAGATGAAAGATATTCTCGTTGATTTCTTCCAGGAACAGTTCATACTGATTGAAAGATCGAAACCCAGGTTCTCAAGTGCTCTTGTGTTTTGCGAAAAGAGGTCTCTTGTTGACGCATTCGGAAGTCTGATATGTTTTCGTATCTTTGAGGGTGGGTTTGAGGTGGCTCTATGAGTTTAAATGAGTCAGCGAAGGGTTGCAGTTTCTCCAGGCCTGGAGGCTCAAACGTGCAATCCTTGAGGCCAGGGACCCGAGGGCTCCACCGATCTGATGGTGGAGACGGGGTCAAAAAGACACAAACTCCCAGTTTACAGAAAATATTTTTTTTTTTATTTCTTGGCTTATTAATTAAGCAAGGAAGTCGAAGTTAATATAAAAATGTAAAACCTTGTACTTTTTATTATTTTCATTTACTACATTCACTTTTTTTGAAGTAAATGAAAATTATTAGTGTTTATTTTTAATATGAAGAAGACTAGTGTATATTTGAAAATGAAAAACAAAGGCAAGAGTGAAAATATTCAATTATTTAAAAGGTAAATATTAATAAATATAACTTACTTTCTTACAATTAATCAAACTATTTAGAAAACAATTCAATTTTTTTAGGACAAATCTGATATGATATCTGAATCATTTTAATATTATCCAAAAATAAAGAAGCATTGATGATAATTGGAAAACTAAAAGTGGGATGAGAGGAAGTGTGATGAGTAGGGCTCGGATTTCGCCCTATTTGCCTTTTTTTTATTTATGGCTTAAAATTTAGGCCAATATGATATGTATACGTTTCATGAAATTCTGAATAAAATAAGAGGCATTTGTTAGTGCCTATAATGCCTATTTTGGCCGATTTCAGGTTTTAGTGCCTATTTCATCTATAAATGCCTTTTTTAGTGCTTATTTTAAGTATTTTAACTTAAAATAAGCTATTTTAAGCCAATTTCGGCTTTTTTTTTTTTGAAATTTCACAATAAATTCATTTTATATCACAAATCCGGAGAAAAATTACAAAAAAAATCGAACGAGATTCGAATACTAAAAAAAAAAAAAAAAGGTCGAACGAAAAACAGCGTCCCAGTTGGGCTTCGCCCCTCCGCGAGAGAGAGAAAGTATTGGTTTCATGTCAAAAATTCGATGTCGAGATTTTGATGGATCTTCACGTTTTGAGGTCCCCTGAATCCAAAAAAGTGGTTTTCGCGACATGGTCTGTGTGTGTGTGTGTGTGTGTGTGTGTGTCTGTCTGTCTGTCTGTCTGTGAACAAAATATCTCAAGAACGAAAAGAGCTAGGAGGTTGAAATTTTATATTTAAGTTAGGCACCCCCATGTGAAGTGACACAAAGCTTTTGAACAAAATCGACCAAAGAGTACTAGTACTTTACTGATGTACTTTTTCAGTTTTTTTCGATTTTCTCAAAATTTGATCCAACGATTTTTTTTTAAATTCAAAAATCAATTATTTTTTAGATTCTCAATAAAATGTATATTCTCATTTTGTCACTGAAATCTTCTGAAGACCACTTTACTCTTGTACTACATAGAAAAGATAGGAGAAATGGTTGCCATGGTAACAAAATATAAATATTTCGCTATACTTATAAATTTTACATCTTGAAAATCGAATATACTGTACTGTCGAAACTAAATACATGTCGACACAAAAAATCTGGTGTGACAAGCACAGTACACAACTTTCGATTACCGAAGGTAAGAGAAAGTTGTGTGCTGTGCGCCAGTCACACCAGATTTTTTAAATTTTTTATCTTAAATAATGCCTTTTAAGTGCCTTTTTTTACAATAAATGCCTTTTTAAGTGCCTATTTTAATGATTTTTAGTGCTTAGTTGCCTGCCTATTTTAAAGATTTTTAGTGCCTATAAATCCGAGCCCTAGTGATGAGCTTAGTTATATCACTTTTTAATAAATGTCGTGGTGAAAAACAAAATCTTTGACTTTTTTCATTGATACATAGATCCTTTAATCACTGTAATAACAGAAAGCCTTTTTTATCAATAGAATATTTCATGAATTTCGATTACAAAAAGATCTAATGAATTTGAATTATTTCCTTAATGTCTTCAAATCTATGTACAGTGTGTACATTGTACACATTATTCTGAAAAGTACATTATTCGTAGAATAAAACTTGTGAGAGACTCAACTTTTAAATGATTGATAATCGAGAAATGAGTTTATGGCAATAAAATAAAATGAAATTTTCGGTACTGACCTGGACCCTAGTCGCGGCTACGTCTGGGACGTCCCACTTTCCCCTTCCGTACACCGGTAGTGCCCGCGGCGGTATTTCCTTGCGCTCCTCCACCACCGCCGCCACCTCCACCCGTTGCTGCCGCATGAGCCGCTGCCGCCGCTGCAGCAGCCGCCGCCGCAGCCGCAGACCCTTTGAGCAGCTTATGCCAGTCTTGTTCACAGACAAGAGAACCAGCCAGAAGGCAGTAGCGATCGCCAGGTACCAGCTGACTGCCACATTTGGAGCACGCGAAGCATTTCAAATGGAACACGTGGCCCATTGGTTGGTGTGTTGGACCACCACCTGTGCCACCGCCTCCACCACCGCCGCCACTGCCACCACCCCCTGCACGCATTACAAATTCTGACGCAGGGATCGTCTGGCCGCAAGCTGAACAGGCGCCTGTGTTCCCGAATAACCTGCAAAGACAGAAAACGAAGAACATCAAAAATAATAGATTATCTTAATGAATCTGCAGGCATTCTAATAAGATAGTCGAAAGTTTAAATTTAATGTCTAAGCAGCAGTCTTTTCTCATATTTGAGGGTTTTTATGATAATCTCTCAGTGTTTTTGATAATCACGTCTCTTTATATTATGTGATTGAAATATAGGTTTAATGAAGAAAAAAAAACATTTGTAGAAAAGTTACTTAATAGAAGGTTATAGGCCTATCTCTTAAAAAATAAATCAAAGGGTGCAGGCTTTTTTTTCCCAAATAGTTATTAAAGATTACATCTAATGAAACTTATTTTCAAAAGGGATTTTCGCGACTTTTTTATTACATTATCATATGGACCGTTTATTTTGAAAGTAGTGTAAGTTCATTTTCTATTGTTTCGAGAAAATGAAAGGTTAGCATATCTATTTATTAAAAAATCTATTCACCGACCAATTTTCAAATGTACAAAACATGGGAATTTTAAGAAATTTACCACTAGCTATTTATACAGCACATAGAAAATTTACATTAATTTAAGCATAAATCATATGATCTCATTTTTTTTTTTATGGACTTACACCACTTTCAAATTAAACGGTCCATATTACCTAGATTAATTGGAATTTTTTTTTTTATTCAACGTGTCTCTTGACAGTTTTTCAGTTTTTTTTTTTTTTTTTTTTTTTCGATTTTCTCAAAATTCCCTCTAACAATTTTTATTAAAATTCAAAAATCAATTATTTTTTTAGATGCTCTTTAAAGTAAGTGTATATTCTCAAAATTGTTTGAAGCATACTTTTGTACTTTTTTTTTTTCTTTTAGTCTTTTTCGGCATCTAAGGCCATTTATGCCCAATCGCACCGCACAATTTAAGTATAACTTAAAATAAAGTATCAGCAACATGGCAACGTTGTAAATTTTAGTGATATTCTGCTGATTTATTTGTGATTTAATATTATAAGACTTAAACGATACTGTTATTTATTAATAAATATATATTGGGGGTCCTGACATCTTTATTCACGCCATTTGGGTCTTGAAACATGATTTTATTTTCAATCAGAGAACGTGTTATCTTAGCAACGAACGTGGTTAGCAACGGATGACAATGAAAGTGTGTTAAATTTCATACTTAACCCCCAAATATTTAAGCCCTCGATTTCGGGGGCTTAGCAATGACTTAAGCTAAAAAACAATATTGATAATATAATATTAATTAACTAATAATAATACATTTTTGGATTCGATTTCGATTTTTCTTATAAAAAACATGAACAATATGAACTATATTTTCGAGGATGATCTATATTATATTAGAGGAGGGTCTGTCGGTCCATCCGTCTGTCACGCTCTGACCAACTTCCCGTTAGAATTTTGAAACGAAATTTTCCAGTCTTATATTAGTAGAGCTGTGTTTTTCAATCTTTTTGAATTTACAGGTTGATAAATTCTGGCGATTCTCTTGGTTCATGACCGACAAAAAGATTGTAAATCAAAAGACTATGTAAGTTATATGATTTTCTCTATTTTGGTACCTATTTCCCTTCTCCATGAAATTATGTTTTTATTATCGTGTAGAACTTTGCCTTTTTCCTTTTGCCGCCTACCCTCCGTGTAGGGCTTCGCCACCCCCTAGGGGTCCCGACCCACAGATTGAAAAACACTGTTATAGAGTGACATATCGTTATTAATATTTATATATAGTAGCCTATATATAAAATTGCTATTAATTAATCAAAAATCATGAAAATTAATATTTTGTTTCTGATTTTCTCATTTTTCTGAAATTAATATTTATAAACAATATGTATTTAATTTAGTTTATGATTATTAAAAAGAAAAAATTATTAAATTAAAAATAAATCACCAGAATATCACTAAAATTTACAACGTTGCCAGGTTGTTGATACTTAATTTTAAGTCATACTTAAAGTGTGCGGTGCGATTGGGCATTAGACCCCATCACTATTTATTTCAAATGATTTCTAGTCAAATCAAATGCATACTCTTGTCTACATACGCAAAGTTAAATTTTAATATATTGACCGAACTAAATATATTTCGACACCAAAAAATCTGGTGTGACAAGCACAGAAAACAACTGTGCGACCGTCACACCAGATTTTTTACACAAAACAAAAGGTTCAGGTCCAAACTTGTGAACTTGTGTGGTTTATATGTATATTTTTATTAAGTCTATAATCAAATATCTTTTCATATAATCTTGTTTAGCTAATAGAGTATAAATTACTAGGCATTATATAAGCTTATTGCAATGCAAATCTGATTTGGAATATTTAATGAAATTGCGCATCTTGGTTATTTTGTATGGGATTTTCGATTAATCTTCGATGAGACTACATTTTTTTGATCACTTTGCTCCGACTTCATTATCGTTGGTACCTTTACAACAACCCTTTTACTACTTTCTTTGTTGCTATATAGATGTAATTTTCAAGCTTTAAAGGGAAATTGCAGAAATTTTTCCGTCTAAATTTCGACCTCTGAGTTACTCTATAGAATTCGTAATTAATCTGCCCTTAATTAATTTATTTAAATAACCATCCATTTATTACCAAACTTTAAACTTATCTTTAAATTCGTTATCAAATTGTAAAATTAAACCGAGGAAGTTTTAAAATTTTTTAGAGCAGACCATCTATAAAACTAAACTCTTAAATTTTTATAAAACGTCAATTAATTTATTTACAGATTTACTTAAGCGGTCGAAAGAGAGAGAGAGAGAGTTTGCTTGGAATCCAGCTCACGAGAGTATTGTATCAAAATTTAATTTTGTTTTATAGGCACATAGAGAGAGAGAGGTGGAGGGGGGGGGGGCAAACTGAGAAGTTGTATGAGGCAAAGGGGGAGGGGGTGCAAATTAGAGATACCACCCTTCCCCGCCCTTTATCCCCGCAGGGGGTTGGCTAATTAACTCATGGATCCAATGTGGCTATGCAAGTATTAGCGCCCTTAAAAAGAAGGTTGTAAACACACACGAACACAGGGGCCACTCAGGAAAATAATATAATAAGGCCCCAAGCTCCTCAAACTTAATTAGCGTTCGTTAATTAATCGGGAAACCAGAGAGAGAGAGAGAGAGAGAGAGCGAGTAGAGAAAAAGAGATAAAAAAGGGTTGAAAAAGAAAGAAGAGTGAGGGGATGAATAGAAGAATGGGGAGGGGGGGGGGATTCTTCGATTTTGACGAATGAAAAATAATAACGAAGCTTTCTAATTTTTATTCTTATAAAATTGATTAATAATTTAGAAAAAAAAGAGGGCTTATCTAATAAACAAAAACAAAAAAAATGTTGAATTTTTAATTAAAATATAGAGGAAAAAGATTAATTAAAAATATATAAGTAGAAGCCCCACTAAAAGGGAGAGCCGACGGAGTTTGCGCTAGTGCGTCATCTCTGTCCTTTGATCGCCAATGCGCATACGCGAAAATAATTCAAATAGTTAAAAAATTAATGGAAAATTTTTTTTTTTTTTTGAACAACAAACAAATGGTTTTGCTAAAAAATGCAACTAATTGTTTCTCATCCACCTGTTATCTAATTATTTAGTCGCGAACCGTGTCTCTGGATTTTTCGAATTTGATTTTTCCAAGATATTCATATAACATGTTACAGATACAAGAACATTATATATAAAATCTGGTGTGACTGGCGCACAGCACACAACTTTCTCTTACCTTCGGTAATCGAAAGTTGTGTACTGTGCTTGTCACACCAGATTTTTTATGTCGACATATATTTAGTTCCCGACAGTACGGAACATTTGAATTCAGATGTAAAATTTATAAGTATGGGAAAATATTTATATTTTGTTACCATGGCAACCATTTCTCCTATCTTTTCTATGGAGAACAAGAGTAAAGTGGTCTTCAGAAGATTTCAATCACAAAATGAGAATATACATTTTAAAGAGCAACTAAAAAATAGTTGATATATGAATTTTAAAAAAAATCGTTGGAGCGAATTTTGAGAAAATCGAAAAAAACTGAAAAAGTGCATCAGTAAAGTACTAGTACTCTTTGGCCGATTTTGTCCAAAAGCTTCGTGTCACGTCCCATGGGGGTGCCTAACTTAAATATATAATTTCAACCTCCTAGCTCTTTCCCTTCTTGAGATATTTTGTTCACAGACAGACACACACACAGACAGACACATAGACAGACAGACAGACCATGTCGCGAAAACCACTTTTTTGGATTCAGGGGACCTCAAAACGTGAAGATCCATCAAAATCTCGACATCGAATTTTTGACATGAATCCAATACTTTCTCTCTCTATATATATTACATATATACATAGGTAAGAGAAAGTAATATAACAATCAATGATTGATTTTATTGATTGTAAGAAGCCCTAAGCGAGCAAGTCACTCACTTTTAATACATATAGCCCAAATAAATATTGTATAATTTACAATGATAATTAAATATAATACTGTTAACCTTGTATTCTAACAATTAATCGACCTGAGGAAGGTCGTGACTTGTGACCGAAACGTCGACGGTTAATTAATTAAATAAAAGTTTTTTATTTAATTCCTTGACTGCAAAGTCTCCTATACCCTATTCTATTTTATTTAATCAAAAAAACTTATCAAATTCTAAGCCAACAAAAGGAACCTGTTTTTGGAGTTTTATTTAATTAATTTGATATTAAGATTCAGGGAATTATGTTGAATCCGTGGCAAGAGAGGATCCAGAGAGGGAGGGGGGGGTATATTACCTCCTTTATCCCCTCCCTCCTCACTGTATCCGCCCTTAATCTGTGGATTGGTGATCACAAGTTCACTTTTAACGATCAATATTTTGGAAATGCTCTCTTTCTTCTATTTAATTTTGCATTTGTATTTCAAATTTCAAAATAAATAAACTACCTGGTATTCAATCAACGCGATCACCATCTTTTTTGCAAGTCTTCATTTTTTCAACGTGTAAAAAGAGTCGGTAGTCTAACTAGGTTACTAGGTTCCCTTTGTTATCATCTTTTAATATTCGGGACGTCCCATTATCCGTTGTGGCGATGAACTCTTCTCAAAATGATGATACTCTCATCTTGGCGACCTTGACTGGACCAGTCGGAGATAGAAAGAGAGAAGGCAGGGAGGAGGAGGAGGTGGAAAAAAAGCATCAGACCCCATAGCGTTTTAATTAAATGACACAAACACGCTACAAATAATAAACAACTGTCCGGTGAGAGCGTATTTTTCGATTTCCTTGATTTAATAAAAATAATTAAAAACCCATTTGAATCGAACATGATGTTTATACCTTTGGCTTTTGAAAAAACAGATCATCCCCGTCTAAATAATCATCGGCTCTTCTTTATTCAGTCATCACAACTCAAAAGGCTTTATAAACAAGTCGAGCCTTCAATCAGTTGTTTATTGAATATGTATTCGGGATAGACGTTAGTATTATTATTATTAATGTTTTTTATTTATCTAATTGCTTATTTTTATCTCTTGATGATGTGATACGGCGTCATTTATTTTAGTTACGAAAATTTATTTAATTAATTACTATTAGTTATAAATGTATGACACTTATGCACCTACTGGTATGTTGAATTTTAAAAATTTAAAATATGGAGATAGAAGATTAATTAAAAATATATAAGTTAGAGGTAGCTAAAAGGGAGAAAAACACAAGTTTCTTATCCACAAATCAACTTTTCAGGATCATATATAAAAAATTAAATTTTATTCTCTATTTCTATGTAGGTTTTTCTCTACTATAAATAAAGGGTGTCCAAAGAACTTGATTTTAAACAAATCTAAAACAAATGATCAATAAAAGAATGAAATAAAATAAATGCCTATTGTTTATTTAAAAAAAATCTGGTGTGACTGGCGCACAGCACACAACTTTCTCTTACCTTCGGTAATCGAAAGTTGTGTACTGTGCTTGTCTCACCAGATTTTTTGTGTCGACATGTATTTAGTTTCCGACAGTACGGTACATTCGATTTTCAAGATGTAAAATTTATAAGTATGGCAAAATATTTATATTTTGTTACCATAGCAACCATAGGAGAAATTCCTATCTTTTCTATGGAGTACAAGAGTAAAGTGGTCTTCAGAAGATTTCAATCACAAAATGAGAATATACATTTTAAAGAGCAACTAAAAAATAGTTGATATATGAATTTTAAAAAAAATCGTTGGAGCGAATTTTGAGAAAATCGAAAAAAACTGAAAAAGTGCATCAGTAAAGTACTAGTACTCTTTGGTCGATTTTGTTCAAAAGCTTCGTGTCACGTCCCATGGGGGTGCTAACTTAAATATAAAATTTCAACCTCCTAGCTCTTTTCGTTCTTGAGATATTTTGTTCACAGACACACACACACACAGACAGACACACAGACAGACAGACCATGTCGCGAAAACCACTTTTTGGATTCAGGGGACTTCAAAACGTGAAGATCCATCAAAATCTCGACATCGAATTTTTGACATGAAACCAATACTTTCTCTCTCTATATATATTAACATATATATAGAGGTAAGAAAGAAAAAAAGTGTAAAAATATATAGAGAAATTTTGAAATTAGTTATAAATGTTACTACCCCGTTGCAATATAGAGTTCTGAAACAAGTTTACATGATTTCACCCTCTTTCTTTGTTACGTTAACCTCTTTTCACGTCTCACCTGTCTGAAGTCTGATCACTTTGTGGTCTTATATGGACTCACAATTGGGCGTACAGCGCCACTTGCGACATCATTTGGAACTAATTTGGAAACTTTTGTACAGCTAAACGTATATTTTATTTTATTTTCTTCTATAGATCTTGGATTTCTAGTTGTCTAATTTTAAAACAACGGAGTACTTTGTATACCTAGTACCGTCCTTCTTTCTCCTAATTTTCTAATTGTTAACACTATCAAAAGAGAATAAATAGAATCGACTAAGGCCCTTCGATTAACTTTTCGGAGTTTGTTTTCACCATATGTCCGTTTATTCATCATAATCTTTTTTTATGTCATCCTCGGCGTTTAGACTTTGTCCTTAGGGTTCGTTTTAACCTTGAATTAGTCTCACTTTATTCATCGATGAGTTTTCTTGATAGTGTCGGTAGTCTACTTAGCGTTACAAGGGGTGAGCAGGTAAAAAAAAATTTAGATCAAAAATTAATATTTTGAATTTAAAGGGTTAAGAGAAGAAGAGACCTCAAGCTTCTAAATATTGTAAATGCGATTAATTACACATACATATTCAAATTATCGAATTTTTATTTATAAAAAATAGCCTATATTAATAATATACAAATGTGGTCTTCTAACTTTACATCGGTATACAATTAATTTTAAAGTTATTAGGCATAAAAATATATAATATTTTATAGTGTTTCTTAATATTATAAATCTAAATATCATTTAATTTCGTTCATTCCCATTATTATTCATTTTTTTATAAAAACAATTCTAATATGGTTTATTCAAATATTTCAAATCATATATGAATTTACACGTACAAATTATTATGCATTTAAGATTAAAAAAGTCGTTTAAAAAAAATAAAAAATATCTTGATGTATAAAAGGGTTCGTCCAGATATTAAGTAACGCGTTAGAAGGGAGGGAAGGGGTCTGGTCAAAACGTCCCTAATTGAGACATGGGGGTTTCTCTAGAGTGACATAACAATTCAAAGTTGAATTTATAAAATTTTTGAATTTGAAAAGATGGGATGAGACTCGCATACTAAAAAAAAGGTAAAATGATATGAATTTCGTATAAGGAATTTTAAGAAAAAGTTAAAAACAAGTTTCGGTTTCGGGAGGGGGGGGTAGTTCTATGTTGTGACATAATATTTGTAGGGGAGTTTGATTGTATGTGACCAGCTGTGACATAGGGGGGGTCTAGAATATCGTCAAAAAAGGCGTTACGTAATATGTGGACGTCCCGAAACAGAACAATTTTTTAATCATAATTATTGCTCCAATTAAATACAGTTAGAATAAAATAAAAATAAAAAAAAAAAAACAAGAGGAGAACGGATTTAGATGTGTGGTCTTACATAAAATTTGAAATATTTGACTTAAGCATGTCGGAATTTATTTTGTAAAAAGATAAATAATATTTATAATGGACGGAAAAAATGTAAAAAATAATTATACTGTACATTTCTTTTTGCCTAAATTACTTTAATATTAACCCATAAAATAAGGATTTGTGATTAGACATGAAGGAAATTATTTCGAAATTGAGTTCATTTAATTTAATTTAAAAAAAAAGGACTAACATCTTCTCTCCTTTATTAATTAGAACACGATAACAACTTTTAATTAAAAAAATACATCCTAAAAAAATTTACTCAAAAAAAAAAAATATAAATTGGCAAATATGTCGAGAAAATCGATGTTGGTAATGAGAGGAGAGTGGGGGTAATTATAGTCCACAAGGGAATAAGAAAATTAATTAATTATCAATTACACGAATATCCATTATCATCACGCTGCTCTAAATAAAATCCCCTAATTAACAGTCGGGATGACTTGTTTATTGGGTTCAAGTTCATTGAACCATAGAAATAGAAAAAAAAAATGATTCAAGAAACGAAAACGGCATCGGCAGCCGAAATTTCCGGCGTGTGCAGAAAATAGACTTTTCGTTTCTCTATTTGTGTTTTAGGGTGTGTGTTGTGTGTGTGTGTGTGTGAATGCGCAAGTGTATAGAGGGTATAAGCCATTAATCAATGGACAGTTAATTAAGAATAGTTTGGACGGTTGTTAAAAAGTGCGGCTCCAAAGCGGCTCTAATTAGAGTAAGGCTGACGAGTTGAAGAGGCGGGGGCTGCAATTAGCTTGGGGCTTGACAAGCCAGAAGAGCCTGGGCACCAGCTAACAGGGATTCTTATTCATAAACACATTCGCAAAGGGTTGTGGTCTGTCAGCAGAAATTATAAACATACTACAGTATATTACCCAAGTTCTTTTTTGAATTATGAGGGTGATTAATATAGTTTGACCTATTTACAAAATTGTGAGATTTATTTTTAAAAAACTCCTTTTGGTAGTCATTGTGACCATTTTTTTAAACCTTCAAACATAAGAGGCAGGTAATTAAATTTGATTATGCCGACCCGATCAAAAAATAGTTAAGAAACTTCACTTCTCTCATCAATCACAAGAACCTATCTCCTCCTTTGGTCTCTCTTTGGGATGGGGAAGACTCCTTCCTGTCTCCGTATCATTTTTTTGATACTCTACAGGAACTACAAAAAAACAAATTCTAACAAATTTATATTTTTTTTATTTATTGAAAATGCGTTTTAGGGAGTTCTTGGTAACGTTTTGTAATACACAAGAGATAGAGAAATAGATTATGGTCCAGCATAAGAGATATGATCATCAGGGCCAATGCAAGTTTTTGAAGGTGTCTTTGCCACAAAAAATTGCTCCAAGCTGATGTTCCATCCTTTCGCATGACACCTTCAAATACTACATTGGCACTGATGATGGTATCTGTTATGAATTACCGAAACGTTTTCTGAATAAACTTTAAAGGTCGTTTCATTAAATGGTGGCTTCATTCCTCTAGACTCCAATCTTATAAACTCAGCATATAACAAACAATTAATTTTCTCCTAATTTTGAAAACCAAAAGTAGGCTGTGGACCAACTTTCTAAAAAAAAAATAAGATTCTGGACATTTGGGCCTTTATTGAGCAGGATTTCTGGAAGGTTGGCTCAACTAGGACCCCGTTATATTTGCCGGTATTTCCTATATGGGTATATTATAACAAATTTTCATTATTATTCTGGGAGTAGTTGCAGTTGAGGTTTAAACCTGAACCTGTACAATATATTTGTGTTTTTATAATTTTTACTAGATGTAATTTAAGTGCCTTTGTTCAATATATTAGAGTTGATGAGGGATGGTTAAACCAGATTTTAAGCCTCTAATGAAACCGAAAAATGAATTGTTTCATTAGAAGGTAGAATAAATAACCTGCAATTTCGGTCTATTGGAAAATATTCAAGTTCAGCATAAATTTTTGCTGTTCCCAAAAAAAAACAGCGTAATTCTTACAATTGGCCATATTGACTGAATAAGTAAGCGAAGCGAGAGATGGAGCAACTAGCCCCAGGGCTGCTGCAACGATGTATTCTCTATAGCAAGACACTAATTGGCGGGACGATCCCGAGGGAATGAAGGGACTGACTGACTGACTCACTAATTACCGTAAATTCCTGAGGAGACAGGAGTCCCTTCTCTCTCTCCCTTGTTCCCTACACCACCTGGCTAATAGCAATCATGATGACGTCATGAATAATGACACAATTCCCAATGGGTCGAATGCGTCATCGGCCTTTTACTTATGCACACCTCTCAATCTCCCGGAAGTTTCGGATACTGATATATAAGTAAATAAACCCTTTGGCTATTAGAAACCTAAATTTACCATAAAACAAATTATCTGATATTATTATTCTTTAATCTTCAGAGCTTAGAGTGGGTCAGACTTAAGCTTTAAATTAATACGTAATCTGATAAAATATTACTTATCCAACTTCCGTAATGTTAAATTGAAGGGATGATGAATTATGTTTATATAATTAATGCATGTAATTATATTAAATATATAATTTAATAGGCTATCAAACCAGAGGTGGTGAGGCAAAATAACACAAAACCCAGTTGATGTTGTTTGATTTCTAGAATACCAACCGTCAATAAGTCATTCGGACCGAACAAATGCCAAATATATTTGCAACGATCGGTAGGCTATATAAATTCCGAAATTAATTTCTTTCAATTAGCACATCCTAATAAAGTAATAGTAATTATTAATAAAAAAATTTTAAATGAAATTTTCTCTATAAAGTTTTGAATTACTATTTTAATTAATTTTAAAATCAAAAACAAAGTGTAATTCCATTCCCAAAAAAAAAAAAAAAATACTGATGAGTTTTTCACGACCTGATGAGTCGTGACCTCAACATTGAGGGAAAATATATTTAATAAAGTAATTATTTTATTTTAAAATTTAATTAACAACCATCATTAGACCCCCCCCCTTGTTCCCGCGTTAACGGAAAAACAATTAAAAAAAATTAATTCTTAATTGAACTATGAATCAAGGCTGGAAGGGGGGTGGAAGGGAGAGAGAAGAATGAGGTAATGAAGAGATTGATGGATGATGAAAGGATGAAACATAATTCCAGGGACAAATTGGATAGAGAATTAGTTGGAAACCACCTCTGATTAGGTTAGAAGCCTGTGTGAATGGTTAAAACGCCACCTGGGCTGGAAGGCCTTGTTTTGAATTTTTGGGAAAAGCACCGCATCTTCTATTGAAGAAAATTAAAATAATAAAACATGTTTTGATTTCTAATATAGTCCGTACGATCTACAAATTCTAAAAAAAAAAATTTAAAAATTTCGAGTTAAAAAAATGAGTTTTTTCTTATATAATTACCTATCTGTACCGGTAGTTAATTTAGATACCGAAAAAAAAAACAAAGTTAATTTTGAGAAATAATTTTTATGGTCTTTTAGCATCGGAATGGGACAAAATGAGGACAATTAATCTAATTTTTCTTTAATACGCAAGGTTCAAACCAAACGTTCGATTTCGTCTCTGGTACAGTGAGGGACAATATTAAGTCCCACCCATGTGTTTTCTACTTGTGATTATTTCATTTTTTTTTTTAAATATTATATATTTTTTTATTATATATTTTTTAATGGAAACTTTCATGGTTCAAACCTAGAAAATTTCCAAGGAAGATTTTTCTTTTCTTTTATAAAAAAAATGAAATAATCACAAGTAGAAAACGCATAGGTGGGACTTAATATTGACCCTCACTGTACCTACCTACTTGAAAAACCTTTCAAATCTCGTTTACGGGACTAAACCTCTTTCCATATTTATTTACATTAATTGTCTGATAGTAAATATCTTTGAGCCTATGTTCAAGATTGATTTTTGGCCCAAAAAGTAATACTTTCCTTTTTTTTATAAATATAAATTGCCTGGAAAATAAAAACTTAGCCTAACTTTGCTAAAGTTAATCAATAAAAACATTATCCTCTAAAGAAGGGTGTAATTTCAAAAAGAGTATAATTTAAAATTACTTTTTTTACCATTTCTTTCTTTATTATTCTTTTTTTTTTATTAATCTAATTACTATTATTGATAATTTCCTCTTTTTTTTAAATAGAAATTTCATTAGGGAAAAAAACGTGTAATGATCTTTAGAACAATCATTAGGGCGTTAATGAGAGAAACAAGTAGTATTTCTAGCGCTGGGGCGATTACCGCTCCCCCCCCCTCCACTCCCACGTCGGGGGTAGTTTTTGCCACCCCTGGAGGCCGATTAGGGTCATTAGCAGAGGTCGTACGTGGCCAGCCCCCAAAACGACCCTGCCCCCCCCAAAACATACACACACATAACCACCAACACCACAAACACCAGACACACACACACACACACACACACACAAATAAATTATCAATAAAAGATTATCTCTCGTTTTTTTTCCTCCTCTGGAAATAAACAATTTTTCTTTTCTCTTTCCTCTTCTTTTTTTTTTCTTTTTTGCTAAAACAGGTTGTTCACCATCAGCGTCTATATTATTTTTCTTTTAAAATGGATATTTTTCTTTTAAATGGCGTAGATTATTATTTTTTTGAAGGATAAGCTTACTAATAATTAAATCCATGGTGTGATGGCCAATCTTTGTGCTTCCTAAATATTTGAAGAATAAAATAACTGTTAGTCAGGGGCGGCTTTAGCGGGAAGGCAGGGTAGGCAACTGCCTACCCAATAATAATGTCGCTTTTGATATATACGTATTCCAATACACATTAAAACATTGTTGAGGCTCATAATTAAATAAAATAATTATAATTATCACAATTATTTAAACATTGCAATTATATGTATTCTATGCTATAACTACTTCTAATAAATGTGATTTGATATGTCAACTCAACTCAACTTTGTAGTTTTTATTTTACAAAACAATAACTTTAATAAAAAATGTTGACACCCCGGAAAGTTGCCTACCCAATATCTTCATCCTAGAGCCGCCCCTGCTGTTAGTATGTGCTGTACTAAGGCTATGCTTTTGAATACGACCTGACCAATTCGGAATACGTTCGGTTTGATTTGCTCGGTCTACTACGTACAAAACATTTTTTACAATTTACACATTTAACCTTCTTGGAAATGTTTTTTTTTTATAAATATACCTACGTCCTATTTGGAATAAGTTCAAACATTAAGAACGGATTAAGGTCGTATACCGAGGTACCACTGTATTTATTATTTTCTTATATTATTGGTATTGGTATGTTTGAACCTGTGGAATTCCAAACTAACATACGACATTACTGGTCTTTTGTTCTTCTCTCTCCTCCATTAATTGTACTTCAAACCTTAGCCTTTTCTAGAGCCAGTGAATTCTCAGAAGAAGGTTCTAACAATTTTGAATTTTTTTACGGTAAGGGGGACTTGAAACCAAGTCATTTTGCAACTCAAGATTCTTAATCCACATACTGTATTTGTCTTTCTGGCTGTACTTCACAGTTTTGAATGACTCTAAAATTGCAATCACCTCTGCAGAAAATATTGATATAATATACTAATTTCTTAATCTCTTCTTGATTATATTATTTTGTTTGATATAAATAAACCCCAAAGCTTTCGAACCATTCGTTATGTTTATACAAATTTGTTCCTGAGAAAAGGACCCAAATTCGAAGCGACAAATTTCTCTGTCAACCAGTCGCAGTCTATCAATACCCGTAGATGACTAATTGAGAATATCTCTCATTAATTTTAGTTTATTTTATTATTAATATTAATAGTGGTCTGAGTGAATTCATCGGTGGATGGTTCGAATCCCGGCTGCACCCTATCTTTTGTCGGCTATTTGAATTAATAAATATTAAATCGTATGAATTTTCCTCACAACCCCGGACGTGATATATACATATATATATATACATATTTTATTAAATACTTAAGTTATTAATTTCATTTTTAATGCTAAAACAATAAATAAATTTTTTTTATCAATTTATTTATTAATAAATATTTTTTTTTTCCAAAGATTTCTAAATGACTCCCATTAAAGAGTTTTGACTATTTCGATCTAAAAAATATTGGTTTTTATCGCTTGTCTGAATTGAGATAGGATGCTTTTAAAAGCCTCTAAAAAGGCAATATTCCAAGTTCGAAACGTGTCAAACAGTTTATATAATAAAGTTATGAATTATGATGTTAAGAAAATAATTTTATCGAATCTATAAATACTTTATACGCGTCGTCAATAAGAATAAAATTTATAAACTTAAGTATCGATAACTATTTAATGTTTTCAAATAATATTTATAAAATAAAAATTCTTAAATGCTTCATAAAAAAGTTTTTTTTTTTTTTTATTCGTAAATAAATAAGTTACTTTATTGTTGGGGTTTTAGGGGGTGTTTTGAAATTATTAAATTTTTTTATTATTAATATCTTAATTTTAAAAAGCAGGCATATTATTTCCTTTGCTTGTCATTCCATTGGAATATTTTTAATTTATGGAGTAAAAAAAACACGAATATATAATATATAGAGGTATATTATTACTGTAAAATTGAATTTAGGTAATATATTTTTAAACCACCGAAACAAATGAAATTGGATAATTATTTTAATAGAAGAAATGAATCTACTCTATACCAAATTTATTAGGCTTATATATATTTAATCAATATTATCAGTAGGCGCACCAACTTTGTTATTGTTGGATAAAATCTTTTCGAGCGAGGGGGAAGGGGGCAGAGCCAATGTTAAATTTTGAAAATTTTGGCGCTACTAAATCTCACATTTAATTAGCTAAATTGTAAATTCAGTGTTCGACCCTATTCACGCTCTTCTTTTTGTATAGAGCTTCTTTCTTCCTTTGTATTATGTAGAAATGCAATGCAAACTGCCTATGTATGTAGGGAAATACGAGTTAACATGAAAGTGCATTGATGCCCCTAAGGGAGCGTACAAGTATTACGTCAATTTGGGGGGTCTCGAAAAACGTTACAATGCGTTACAAGGGGAGGGGAGGGGGTTGAACAACACGTTACGTAACTGGTATTTTAGCGACTTTCCGATACTTTGCGCAACATAATTGTGACTTTTAGATAAAAATGGCCACTTGAGCGTTACGTAACGTCTAGGGGGGGGAGGGGGAGGCCAAAAATCTTCAAAAATTGGGTTACGTAATACTTGTACGCTCCCTAAAAGGTTGGAGATGCTCTGTTTTGCCCAAAACTCATATTTAATTAGTTAAATTGTAAAGACCCACTGATTATTCGAGTCCAATTTAAGCTTTTTGATTAAATTATTATCTCGAAATTTTCAAAATAAGTTAAGTTTATTTGCTATTTTTTTTTAGCATTATCTAACAAACAAATCACTTGAGAACTCAGGAGATCAAGGCAGCAGAAAACAAATAAAAAAAATATATATTTCTCTTCTTCATCTTTATTTCATACACTTGTCGACGTTCGCTTCATCAGGACATGTATTGATGAAGTCCGGAATATCGACCGAAACGTCGACAAGTGTATGAAATAAAGCAGAAGAGAAATATATTTTTTCTTTATTTGCTTTCGGCTGCCTTGATCTCCTCATTATCAATTATACGTTCAGCCACTGCTTCTGGAAATTAATCAATATATCAGTCCTTTCGTCATGAAAGGTCCTTCAGATATTTAAATTTTTATAATTCATTAAAAAAAAATCGGGAAAAAACTCTAGACGAAAAATTATTATGGTAATAATAAATACAATTACCCAAGTCTGCTGACGTATAGGCTCTCGCTACTCGATCTACTTCCCTCTTATTCTGAATTTTTAAAAATAGATTAAATTTTTTAACTTTCACTCTTATCGATATTTTAGATAGTTATAAAATTTTTAGATAATACATAATCAAGTGGTAATTAGTTCGCCAATAATTTATTATTCTATATAAATAATAAAATATAATATCATATAATTAAAAAATAGTAGGCGTTTAATGACCTTGAAATGATTTATTACATATTAGCATAATTTAATCAATTTTATTGGCTTTTATGGTTTAAATAAAAAAAAAATTAAAATTAGCCATATGCGAATATTTAAAAAAAAATGATAAAATAATTTCATTAAAATGCTTTAATTTTAATAATCATATATTTATAGCGTTTTTCAATGAGATCGAATCATAATCGTTCCATTTTTACTTGATTTGTAAGGAAATTTTAAAACTTATCAATAATTAATTAATTCTCTCTGAAGTTACGAATTTAAAAAATCTCGACATCGAATTTTTGACATGGTCGCCAATACTTTCTCTCTAAATAAGGGTATGAGAAAGTAAAAAACAATTAAAAAATGATTTGGTCATTTGGGCTGCCTATCTTCCAGGAGTCCACTCTTTCCCTTTTCTCGATTTTTTTTTTTCTTCATCGCTTATTATCTCGTCTTTAATTAAAAGAATAATCAAAAATATTTTTATAGTCGAAAGTTCATACGATTTAGAGTTGAAAAAATAATATTTTTGCTTAACAAGAAAAAACTAGGTCTCTTTTTGTAAAAAAAAAAAAGTTATTAAATTTCTTTTTAAGATTTTTTTAATTATCTAGACTTTCTGGCCAGTGAAAAAAAAAAATAAATTGTATGTAATGTAATTAACATTTAAGCCTCAAAAGTTTATGTTATAACAATTAAGTTAATACCGGACTCATTAATATAAAAAAGTTTTTTTTTTCTTTTAAGAAAGGTAAAATGAGATTGGATGGAAAAAGGAGATGAGTTGAGTTTTTTTACATTTTTTTTTTTTTACGAGCTTCTATATATATAATAAACCTAGATTTTAAAGTTTTTATATTTATTTCTTTTTGTTTTGTAAATTTTCGATTTCCATTATTTAGAGTATGTCTGTCCGTTTGTCTTCGTTAATGCTAATGAGCTTTTATGATAATTAAAATTTCTAAAAAAGGAAAAAAAAACTCTTGTAATATAAATTTAATTTCACAAATATATTTAAAAAATCTGGGGATACCACCACATTATCGGGGTTATTTTTAATTTAATTTATCCGAGCAATTTGATTTGATAATTTGGCAAATTAAAATTTAATATACAAATTAAACAACTCTAGGTTTGTTTCAAAGATTTTATCAATAGATACTTATAGGAATATAAATTATACTGTATTTCTAAAACAATATTGTTTTTATTATTACTATCGATTTTAATGATGTGACATGAGAAAGAATGGAATCATCACCCGAAACGTTGACATTCAAATTGAAATTTTACCACTATCTTATTGGGAAATAGATTAAGTTGTCGTAGGACATTTCTCCAAACCAACTAATACTCAAGTTTAATTGTGAATAAAATACCTGGTAATACCGTATACCGGTAGACTTTAGATTAACTTTCAGCAATTTTGGAGTTTATGCTTTCACAGTTGTTAGAATTAATAAAAGAATTTTGTTTTCAAATTTGGTAGAAAGAATGAGCAAAGAAGCTAGTTTATACTTCACTTTATTGTCAAACCAGGGCCGGCGTTTTTTGTTTTCGATTTAACTGTGATTTATTTGTAAAGATTACAATGTTTCGGTCACTCATTCTGTGGCCTCTTTCAGTTACAATTCAATTAGGATTGCAAAGATTGTTACGTCTGTGACTTGAATTTTCTGCAAATATCGAAAATATTATCACAAAAACTAAAAAACTTCAAAAGTATTTTGCAAAGGGGTTTATTTACTTAAGGTGCGCGTCTCGAAAAGCCGTTAGAAGACCATTCTCTACCGAGTTCCTCTAGGCGTCAAGAGATGGCGTTAGTTTTTCTCATAGGGATAAAGGGTTTATTTCATTTGAAAGATTCCAGCTAATTAATTGAGGGTAAAAAATTAATTATTTTTTAACACAATGATTATAAATTTAATTATCTTTAAGATATAGAGCAAATTTTTTAGAAATATCTTTTATTTAATGCGATTAATGTAAAAAAAAAAAATTTTTTTTTCGAAAATCAAAAAAAGGGCTTCTATAAGTTGTAGATATTTTAAAAAAAAAAAAAAATTGAGGTCGATAACTTCAAAATTGAGACCGCGGACCCCAAATGAGAGATTATATGAAAATCGAATTAAAGGGCTTCATGGCAAAAATTTGTACGACACATGCCTTTTCGTGGGGACAAAATGAAGTCTACCCGAATATTATATCAACTCTAAATAAGCACAACTTGTCAGTTTTTGACACAAAAGACTTGAAGAGAATACAATTGATAATTGATATAATTATGAATATAGAAAATTTGAAAGGGGCCGATGAGGATCCAGGATTAATTGTTGAAGACACTTTTGGAGTGTTGGCAACAGAGTCTAGTCTTTTCGTCTCGGTGTCTTCCTTCTCTCTTTGTCAGAACTTGCCTCTTTCAAGAAATCTTCCTACTTCTAAAACATTATTGTAATTTAAACTAAAAAAATAGAACGCCGTTGTTAGTTGGTATAATAATCTAATTTCGATTCCACCAATTAAGGTTGTTCGGACATTAAAGCACTTTCCTTGATTAAAAGCTAATTTTTTAATATGTTATTAATCACTATCAAATACGTATAAAATAAAATTTTTGAAGCAGATCTGACACAGGGTTATCGTGTAATTAATTTTTAAAAAATTGAAATTTAACATGTAGCCTATGGGGAATATCGACGAAACGCACACATATCGAATTATATAGCCACCTCTGCAATAGATACAAAAACAAAAGGAACTTACATTTTATTAATTCACTTCCGAGGAATATGTTAAAAATAAAATCAAAAGTTTCTGCCGACCGCTTTTAAAGATATTTTAACAAGAAAGTCAAAAAATTCTCCAAAATGACAGTCGCCAATATTTAAAAATAAGGAAGTCTCGAGAGTCAGACCAGCCTGGCAACGTCGCATAGCATAAGTGTCTTATCTCTATGTCAGATACATTTTTTTTTCAATTTTACAATATTTTTTCTCGCAAATCGTCCATTGTGTTTAAACTGATTTGCATTAAACATTGTAATATATTAAATAAAATAAAATTTAAGGCGTTTAAGATTTAAAATAGATAGTTGATGAATGCAATGTTGCCAGTTCTATATTACGTGAAAAACTGCTCTAGTCAAAAGCCATTCATATATTATTTTTGGTAATTAAATTATTAACTTAATCCAATTATAAACTATGATAGGTCACGACTAAATTATAATAAGGAATTTTGGCATTCAAATTTTTAATTTTATTTAAAAAAAAATTTAGATTCTATTATGACTTACGATGTACTATCCGAACAACCTTAAATATAATAAATTGGTTTACCTATCGTTAATTATAAAAATAATTAATTTTAGTATATATTACTTAAATCTTTTGGAAGAATTCCTATTTCTTCAAACCTAATTAAAAAAAAAACTATTAGGATAATCAGAAAAAGAGCAATTTGAAAGAGAAAAAAATGAATCTCTGAAATAGCATAATAAATCTATTTTATTTTTGATCTGGAATTATTAATGGAGATTAGAATTATAATTATACTCTAAATAGACTCAATGTAATTTTCGTGTTGTTTTAAATTTCTAATTCTTTAATTAGAAATTAGTTACAAACATTAGTTTTCATCACTAGTTTAATTGGATCCATTTTTAGATGTAATTATATTTGACCTTAAAAAAAATCTCAGGCCTCCTCTCTGGAGAAATCGAAATTATATTATTATCTCTATTTTTAACGCAAGGAAAATGATGAATGGTTATTCAAAAATAAATAAATAAATAAATTAGCTGTTTTATTTGTTTGTAAAAATATATATATTCCGGCTTAATTAATACAAATAGTCTTGGGAAATGTAGGAGCCAAAGCTATTCGTAAGTTTTTGATAGCTTTCAGCTCCAAAAGAACCTTTCGACTTGTTTTTGACTAAGGTCGCCTGTCATTGGACAATTTTCCCCGTTAATTTATAAATGATTTATTTAATATTTGATATGCAGTATATTAATAATATTTAAACACAAACTTTATTATTATAGGAGTATTTAATTATAGACCACATTTGTATTAATTATTTATTAAAAATATTTAAATAGAGTACAACGTTTCGACTGCTTAGTCTGCAGTCGTTTTCAAGTACTGTACCCTTAATCCGACTCAAATGAACTAAACTCTAAGGGGCCGTTACGATTAGAGGTTAGTTCGCTTGAGTCAGAGCAAGTACTTGAAAACGACTGCAGAATAAGCTGTCGAAACATTGTACAATATTTATATATTTTTAATAAATAATTAAACAAATATGGCCTAATTAAAAACTCCCATAATAATAATTATTATTAATAATTAGGCTATTACAAACTACAAAAGCTTTAATAAACATATTTATGACAAATATAAAAAATTTAAATTTTTGTAATAAGAATTTCATTTGGATTCTTGATTAAAAAAAATTAGGTGTTAGCTGTGTCTTCTACACAGCCGGTGGCTTTTTAACGTGACAACGTCTTTTGCTTGATTTCAAAAAAATTTTTTTTCCTTACCTATATTTAAATATAAAGAGAGAAAGTATTGTTTTTATATTTTTTTACTAGTAGTTTGTTTTCATAAGTAAACATGTTCAAACATTTTCATTGAAACAATATATGACAGGTGTGGCCAAACTTTTATCCATTAAGGGCGACTTATGCTTAAAAAATGAGGTTTTTCGAAAAAAAAATTAATTTTGGAGTTAAGTACTCTGGATTTTTTTATTTATTCTATTAGAGGTTATCTTTCTGCACTAAATGACATCTCATTTAGTCTGATCTGATTAGCCGTTCGGAATCTACGGGGGTTTAAAATTTCGAAAAACGAAATCCCGCCGAGTGCTCTCATGCGGAAAAATGACCTCATATCAAAAAAAAGAAAAAAAGCCCTGGGGGTATTGAACTACTCTTTCTAAAACTATATTTAGATTTAATGTAGCTTTTATGGTCAAGTAGCTAGGCGTTGCACAAGTAGGGCTATATTTCGATATTTTTTTGCCTAAAAAATGAGGTTTTTCGAGAAAAAAACCAATTTTGGAGTTAATTACTCGGGATTTTTTTTATTTATTCTCTTAGAGGTTATCTTTCTGCACCAAATGACATCTCATTTAGTCTGATCTGATTAGCCGTTCGGAATCTACAGGGGTTTAAAATTTCGAAAAACGAAATCCCGCCGAGTGCTCTCATGCGGTAAAATGACGTCATATCAAAAAAATGAAAAAATAACCTCTGGGCATTGGACCACTCTTTCTAAAACTATATTTAGATTTAATGTAGCTTTTATGGTCAAGTAGCTATGCGTTGCACAAGTAGGGCTATATTTCGATATTTTTTTGCCTAAAAAATGAGGTTTTTCGAGAAAAAAACCAATTTTGGAGTTAATTACTCGGGATTTTTTTATTTATTCTATTAGAGGTTATCTTTCTGCACCAAATGACATCTCATTTAGTCTGATCTGATTAGCCGTTCGGAATCTACAGGGGTTTAAAATTTCGAAAAACGAAATCCCGCCGAGTGCTCTCATGCGGTAAAATGACGTCATATCAAAAAAATGAAAAAATAACCTCTGGGCATTGGACCACTCTTTCTAAAACTATATTTAGATTTAATGTAGCTTTTATGGTCAAGTAGCTAGGCGTTGCACAAGTAGGGCTATTTTTCGATATTTTTTTGCCTAAAAAATGAGGTTTTTCGAGAAAAAAACCAATTTTGGAGTTAATTACTCGGGATTTTTTTATTTATTCTATTATAGGTTTTCTTTCTGCACCAATTGACATCTCATTTGGTCTGATCTGAATAGTCGTTCGGAATCTACAGGGGTTTAAACTTTCAAATTAGAATTTACCGCAGCGCGGTAAAATAAAATGATAGGAAAAAAATAAATGGTGCAATCTTTAGCTGAAAACTCATTCTTTCTAACCGTATATTTCTCATAATTATACCTCTTAAGACAGAGGAGTTATTCAAGCCAATAAACTTTTTCGTGCAAGCCCCTCTAACATGCCACTATAGACACATGATTTGTAAGACGTTGTCACGTCAAAATTAATTTTCTGAATTTTTTCATTAGTCATAAATTTTTTATGAATTAAAAAAAAAAACTCCATCGAAAAATTTCTTAGAGATACAAATTTAAAGGTTACTCTTCATTTGTCTTAAGACCCCAGAGACTGCTTATAAGTATGTGTTTACAAATAAGGACAAACTTGACAAGCAATGTGGGTGACTCGTTTTGAGCACCGATTAGTCGGCCTTAATATGCCTTAAAATATAATTAAATTTAAATGTAGAAGGTCAATGAAAAAAAAAGAAATAAAAAAGCAAGAAAGACGGTTTGTTGAAAGAAAAAAAAAAAAAAAAAAAAACAACCAGGAATGGAAAGGGAAAATTGTGAATATTTCAAATTTTTATTATTTTCAGGATTGTAAGATGTATAGTTAAAGGGAGAGGAGAAAAAGTGAAGGGATGGAGCAAGAGAGGGAGAAACGCTAATGAAGAAATGAAATTTTTATCAGGATACAAATCCCATTAGACCAGGACTGGGAAATTAGAAACAGGGATGCCAATTTAGAAAAATAGCATCAAGTATATACAGTATATATTGCCTACTATAAAATTACCAACTTGATAAATATGAATTAAAATTAATTAGAAATATATCTTTGTAATTTGTTAATATAGGCCTGCTATTGAGAATATAGACCAGAGAGTTCTGGAGATGGGTTGGTTAGAGAAAGAAATTTATTTAAAAAAAAAAAAAAGCTTATTGAAAATCTCTAAAAAATAAGGAAATATATTTTGGTCAAAGCCAAAGCACAGCTTAATTTCGGAAGGGTGGCCCCTAAAAACAAGTGTGTGGAAAGTCTCCCGAAAGCCATCGCTTTTTATAAATAAATATATAATTATATACATATAAAGTAAGACTCTAAATGGCTTCAGAATTTTATTTTCATTAAAAGAATATTCAACCAATTTAAATTATCAACCCCATGAAAATTTAAAAAAATTACAAACACTAGATTGGAAACTTATCACCAAGTGTTTTTAATTTTAAAATTTTTCAATTCTCAGAATTACCTTTTTTAGTAATTCTTTTAAATGAGAGTTTTTTTTATATTTGTTTTCACAAAGTCCTCTTTTCGCTGTCCATTTCATAAAAATTTTTCCTAGTTTTTTTTTTTTGAAATTATTTTTACTAACCGGACTTCTGAATTATTAAATTAAAATTTCATACCTTGAGCCTATAAAAATTGACTAAACTACATTTTAATGAATAATTCTTTTGGTTTTTATAAACAGATTTAAGAAACTTCAATTTGTGAATTTCCCAAAAAAAATGTATTTTATTAAAATTGAAAAAATTTAATTACAGATATATAAAAATATGATATTTAAATTGAACACAATTTTTTACCCCCAGTCCATATACAGTATGGTAATAAAATATTAATAAAAACATAATTGTTTAAATCCACTATAAATTTCGATGTCTCATAAATATTAAATTCAATTAATTATTCATTTTTAACAGTAATGAATTAAATAATACTAATTTATTATGCATTAGCTTAAATTACCTAAAATGTAGAATCACAGTAAAAAAGAAAATAATAGATGAATTATTCAAATGACCGGACGAATAATAAAAAAAAATATTATAAATAATAAATAAAAAAATTTATATCAAGAGAATTTTTATTTTACTTTATAAAAGCTACGAGATTTTTTTAAGTTCATTTTACGAAGAGAGAAAATTCACAAATTTGTTTTCTAAAGCTTTTGTGGTTTGGATTGTTAATAATATGGGGGAAGTTTTTAATAACATTTTGTATTAATTATTTATTAAAAATAAAAATACTGCACAACGTTTCGACTACTTATTTTGAAGTCGTTTTCAAGTACAGTGTACTTGGTCTGACTCATGTGAACTACACTACACCTCCAATGAATACTCACGAGAAGTTAGTAGCGTTTTTATGCAAATGAAGCTAGCAACATATACAATCATCTCCTTGAAGTTAGACACTACCATCACAAGTGATTACATTATTACAATAAGGTTTTGAATTTGATTTTAACAACAGCATGTAAAATGCTACTAACTTCACATAGGTGTCCCTTAGAGGTTAGTTCGCTTGAATCGGAGAAAGCGCTCAGTACTTGAAACGTAAATCAAATCATTTAACCGAATTTATTTATTTATACGTAAGGTTCGCTCAATGAGAAATATATTTTTAATATATGATAATTCTGTTTATTTTAATTAAATTTTATTTGTTTATTTTTTTTATAGTGTTTAATTTATACAAATTTGTTGTTAAAAAAAAATAATTAGATTTACACAAAGCGCTCTAGCTAGACATTTTAGTGAAAACTCAAAAGTTTCTCAGTTTAAAATCTTTGAAAGTGAATGTATGTAATTATATTTTCTTAATAGAGTCTTTTATTTTGGATGGGTGACCAAGAGGAACAAGCATGTCAAGGCTGGCTAGCAAAATAAATTTTCTCAGCTCGAGGCATAAAATATTTTATGGGAGGGATTATTTTATTTTATATATAAAGTCAATCAATATGCAAAATTTTAATCCTTAAAGTGGCTTGATTTATTTATATACCTCGGAAGACAGGTTGCAAACATGAATTTCTACATACTTTCTTCTTATTACTTCCTCTTACCTCCATATGTGTTAATACAATATAAAGAGAGAAAGTATTGAATTCATGTCAAAAATTTTCCGAGATTGTCGAGATTTTGATGGATATACACGTTTTGAGGTCCCCTGAATCCAAAAAAGTGGGTTTTCGCGACATGGTCTGTCTGTGTGTCTATGAACAAAATCTAAAGAACAAAAAGAGCTAGGAGATTGAAATTTTAAATTTAAGTTATGTACACCCTTAGGACGTGACACGAAGCTTTTGAAAAAAATCGGCCAAAAAGTAGTAATACTTTACTGATGTACTTTTTCAGTTTTTTTCGATTTTCTCAAAATTCGCTTCAACGATTTTGATTAAAATTCAAAAATCAATTATTTTTTAGATGCTCTTTCAAATGTATATTCTCATTTTGCTTTCAAAATTGTTTGAAGCACTCTTTACTCTTGTACTTCATAGGAAAGATAGAAGAAATGGTTGCCATGGTAACAAAATATATTTCCCCCTTTTGTAAATCTTACATTTTGAATTTTAATATTTCGGTGGACTAAATATATCTCGACTCAAAAAATCTAGTGTGACAAGCACAGATCACAAATTTCGATTAGAAGGTAGGAGAAAGTTGTGTGCTGTGCGACCAGCCACACCAGATTTTTTTCCTAAATTAATTGGTAGACAATATATTGTAATATCGAAGATTTAAACTCTCGACCGTAGGTTCTCGTTGAAACATTTTGTAAATTAAAATTAAATATACAAATTAAACACTAGGTTATCTGTTTCAAAGGTTTTATTAATTAATAAATTAACACTTGATACGTATTTCGACAATTCCTTGTCATCATCAGAAGTGATTACATTCTAATACATGAAAGCTGTATATGCTGTATCTACAGTACTTTCATGTATTAGAATGTAATCACTTCTGATGATGACAAGGAATTGTAGAAATACGTATCAAGTGTTAATTTTTTAATTAATAAAACCTTTGAAACAAATAACCTAGTGTTTAATTTGTATATTTAATTTTAATTTGTAATATAGAAAATGGAATAGGGTATAGATCTCAATTAAGCAAAGTTAATACGGGTATTTCTTGTTATTTTATTTTTTTTCTCAATTTCTTAACTCAGGCAATCTCCTCTACAAAAAGGACGCGGCTGTTCTTTCTCCTCTAATTAATGGAATAAAAATATTATGTTTGGCTGTTAGATAGGCAACCGATACTAAAAATTGTTAAGAACAGGAAGCCCACTACCCTAGAACAAGACGAGATCTCTACCTCTGTTCTAAGGTTCAGGAACACGTGGAGACCAATATATCTCGAAGTTCTCGACTATCCTCAGCACTTAAGCACTTATTTCTTATTCTACAGGTTTCTTGAGTCTGTTTAAAGCTATCAAGCTTTAGGGAATTTTAATTGCAATTTTTCAGGAAGGCCAAACATACAACCCAATAGCGGAATTCAAAGAAACATATAAAAACCATTTTGGATAAAAATTTAATAAGGTTGCCGCAAAACAATTTTAATTAATTTGTATTAATAATAATTAAAAAAAAAAAACGTACAAATAGGAAACTTTTTCCATATCTAAATTACCTTTTTTTCCCTCCCCTGACGTCACTCAAAAGGGTGGCCAAATATATAAAATTAAAGGAACTCGCAAGGATTGAGAATTAAATTGAAATTACAACGCAGAGACGGGGATGTGGGGGGGGGGGGGGGGGTGAAGGCTTTGCGTTGGCCAATTAAAAGTAATGCATTCGTTGTAATAATTCATGCGGCCATCTTTTATTAAACCGGCCGACCTTTCGGTATTTTTAATTTAGTCGGTTGGCGGCCCATTCCACTCCATCTTTTGGTATTAGCAACATAATTTCATCAAGTGCGTAACAAGAAGGGTGGGTTTTGGGTCCGTTCAGCCATTAACCCTCCACGACGACGACGACGACGGGGCTTGGAGGAGGAGGCAGAGGGCTTGAATCGATCCAAAAGGGCCTTAAAACAAATGCGATTATTCTCCTACTCTGCACGGGTTTAATTAGTCCAATAAAACCAGTCGTTATTTTAATTTCGTCCGTTTTTAAAACGCCTCTCCTGTCTCTCAGCCGTCTATTTTTCCTTATCTTGCTTTATTTCTTTCAAGACGAATTGGGGAGGAGGAGTTTGTTCAGCAACTATCTTGGCTTGGTTGGGGGATGAAAAAATACTTGGCGTTTTAAATCCAATCTCATTATAGAGAAAGACTTCGCCTTTTTTTTTACATATTCACACTGTTATAAAAAAGAGAGGGGATTGGATTTCGAGTTCTCAGTTTTAATTTGTGAAAATTTAAAGGTGGATTTAATAATTTAAGTGATTTTTTTTTCAATGATCTTTTAATCTAATTTACACAAATCATTAGATTATAACAAAAAGTAAATTTTAGAAGTTCATACACTAATTCCAAAAATGTCAATTAATAATAGAAATCACAAGTTCAAAGAGACAAACCTGCTAATTTTTATGCTGCAATATCCCAAATGGAATAGTCTGGTTTAACCTAATCATAGTCCGGTTTGAAATTTCAAATAAATTAAAATTAAAAAAATTTTGTTTTGTACCTTTGTGAGTTTCTCGATTTGCCCGATTAACCAGTCAATTGTTGAATATAAATTTATTTCTTTTTCACTATTTTAATTTTGCTACAATATTATCTAAAATACAAATTTTCATAATATTGATAATTAAATTAATTTTAACTTTCGTTCATAAAATCTTGTTGAAACATTTTGTAAATCAAAATTACAAATCACCAAATTATTAATTATAAATTAAAACTTCACACTCATGTTTCATCATCAGAAGTAATTTAACAAAAAGTTGTTGTTCTTCTGATGTTGACAAATGAGTGTTAAGTTTTAATTTACAATTAATAATTTGTTATACTAATGTTATTTATATTAATTGTTTTTTTTTTTCATATTATGTATATTTTACTGACTTTGTTTTCGTCTTGTTTTTATATTGTATTCATTTTGTCTTTATATTGTAAAGTTTTGTTTTGTTATATTAATTTGATAAGTATATATTTTGTAAACAATTTTAGCCCAATGGAGGGTAGCTAAACGGGCACAATAAAAAAAAAATTAATAATTTGGAACATATTATATAACCTGGTCTATAATTTGTAATTTTGATTTACAAATTGTGTATATTTTTATTGTTTTTGTCGTGAAATTATAGAACAAATTTTTCTCGAATTAAATTAATTTATGGTCCTAAACTTGTAAAACTACTTAAAACTATAGGACTATATTACTTTTATGATTTTGGTCTTCATATTGTTAATGACACCCATTTTTTTTTTTTTTTTTTTTTTTGGATATTTCAACTTCTTAGGAAGCAGATAAAATTAATCACGAGACCTTTACTTCTTTGAAGTAGACCTACTTAATCTTAATTTTATCATAAAGAAATTTTAATTTGTTCAAATTCAAGTGGAGCCATTTAGTCGTCGTTTACAGGCAATATTTAGCGAAGGGAGGGAGAAATATCTCTCCTCAAAGTACATCAAAATATCCATACTATAATATATTCAACTTTTGATAATCCAAGAAAAATTTAATCTTTTGATACCTCGTTGAAACGTTAGGTAACTTAAAATGCAATATACAAATGTTACACTAGGTTATATGTTAATAAATGAAAATTTTAATTTATAATTAATAAATATTTTTGAAATATATAAGTTGTATATTGAATTAATTTATGTGTTTTTTGCTATTGACTACTGTATTATGTTTTTTTAATTATCCCTCTTGGCAAGGTTTAACCTATATGTAAGCCTGCTGTATAGGCCCGTGATCATAAAAAAAATCTTGTACCTTTAACGGGGGACGTTCCCCATGCTAGTTCCTCACCTGAGGTTCTGCCTTTGACATTGACTATATTAAGTCCTTATATAATTTGTTTTAAATTAAAATTTTATATTAAATTTATTATTATTAGTGTTTTTAATGTCAAGTGGTTTATGCGAACAAAGACTCCAATTTCTTATCACCAAGAATATAATTTATATTTTTTTTTTTTACGTTGCGATAATTATATAATAATTACAAATGTCGCAATTTTTTTTTTTTAATATATTACCGTGCATTATTAGTTAGTTAGTCACTATCTATTTCGTTAGATCCTAATTAAAATTATTTATTAAGTTCATTAATTGACACTCTCCCTCATTTATAAGATCATTTAATTTTTGCAATTAATTAAAATTCTAATTATTACAAAAATCGCATCGAATTAATGATGTCTCTACCTAAAGAGGGACGATGACATTTTAATTAATATTTACCATCATCATCATGTTGTTACGGTTTAATTACAATGAAATTCCATTATTATGGAACTGTTTTATTTAATTGAACTTATTGAATTCTAATATTAAATCGGGAGGAAATGCTAAAGTTAGTAAAAAGGCGAAGGGCGTGTGTGTGTGTGTGTCGTGTGTCTATCTACGGTGGGGGGTATGACCTGTCTAGCTCTCGCTTTTACGGTGTGCTGTTAAAATAAGCCCCAACTAATGCGTTTGTAATGTTCATTAAATCCAGGACTTTGCCCTCCCCCACACGCCCCTTAACACCCTACGATTACCCCCCCCCCCCCTCCCACTCTTGCAACTTTTTTAAAAAAACATCATGTCGACCGACATTTTCATAATATTGGAATTTATTAAGACCATTACAGGCGTATCTACGGCTATAAAAAAATGTTACAACATGTCCAAATGTCTGTCCAAGTTGCATATATTATTATAGCCTGGCAGGTTTTAGTTATCAGTCTTTATCAAGGCTGGGATATAATAATAATAATACTTCTCTCTCGTAGCATCGGAAATGGGGAATAGTATCATCATAATAATTAATAATTATTAAGCTTATTTTTTTTTAGCAAGGCTATAGATCCATCTACTAAAATTTGCTTTTCAGACTTTATAAAACACCCGTAAAATATAACAACGTTGACAGTTGATGGGAGAAAGTACTTAAAATGAAATGATAAAAAATTAAATAAATGTAATTTTCTTATCCTCTAATAAATGATAAAATTACAAATATATCCGAGTCAAATTCATTAAATTATTACTCTGTTATTTTTTCGCAAATAAGCCTATGTTATTATTGAATATTAATTAAATAAGGTTATGGAGAAAATACACCACCACATTAAAATAATTTATTTCGGTTTGCCTCCGCAATCCATCCACAGTGCATCAAATTATACATATGTGGAGCGAGTTTTAAAAGATAAAATTTTAATATGAGAAGCCAATCTACAATAAGAGAGGACGTTTTTTTCATGTGCAAGCCACCCTGTGGGAAAAAATTATACATGTAAGTATCTGATATAGTTGGTTAAAATTCCTTTTTACAAAAAACAGTTTTTCACAGGGACCCACTTGGGGTCTCAAGTTCTATTACTCTAGACAGCGTTTCCCACCCTTTGACCCCCCCTTTTCTCGCCTTTTTTGTACAACTTTTTTTCCCCTTTTTTTTTTATTTTTTTTTTTTTTCAAAACTCCCCCCCCCCCCCCCCCGCCCCCCCCCCGCCCCCCTGGGGGCCGGGGCCCCCGTGGGACCACTGCTTTTAGAACTTGAACTAGAACTTGAGACCCCAAGTGGGTCCCTGTGAAAAACTGTTTTTTGTAAAAAGGAATTTTAACCAACTATATCAGATACTTACATGTATAATTTTTTCCCACAGGGTGGCTTGCACATGAAAAAAACATCTTGTAATTGTAGAATGGCTTATATTAAAATTTTATCTTTTAAAACACGCTCCACAAATGTATAATTTGATGCACTGAGGATGGATTGCGAGGCAATCCGCATTTGTATTATTTTAGAAAATTATATATATTATATTTCATCACTTGAAATTTAGGTATATATCAATAAATAAAATTAGAATGATGAAGGAAGAGAGGATGTCAGCCAAAAAGGAGCCTCTATCGAATAAAAATCTCCAATCAGAAAACGTTTCGGGTTTAATTAGATAAAACCATCATCAGTTCTTTAGAGCTGAAATGAGCATAAATAATAATTGTAATACAACAACATAAAATATTTTTTAAATTATAAAAAACATCTGTGTGCACCTTGAGATTGCCAATAATGTAAGATCTGATGTTTTTTATAATTTAAAAAATATTTTATGTTGTTGTATTACAATTATTATTTATGCTCATTTCAGCTCTAAAGAACTGATGATGGTTTTATCTAATTAAACCCGAAACGTTTTCTGATCGGAGATTTTTATTCGATAGAGGCTCCTTTTTGGCTGACATCCTCTCTTCCTTCATCATTCTAATTGCTGAACAGCCACTTCTATTATCAACATCAATAAATAAAATATTAGGAACATATCATCTTGTGCTTTTGATTTTAATTTACCTAATTAATGAATTAATTCCTCGCATTCTGAAATTCTTTTTGAACAGGGATGTTATGTGGGCGATTGGGAGATTTTAAAAATCTAAAGAAGTGTAGATAAAATATAAATAACTAACATTGAAATAAAATAAATAAAAGTTCGAAAAATGTGCAGGCTATAAATAATTAGTATTAAGCTTAGTATGTCGGACAATCAGAAGAAAAAAGTTATGGGTAAAAGATTTAAATTGTAAAGCGCCTGTAGATAGGCAACACTATCCAATTTATCCAGATATTCGTACAGAATAGAAGTATTCAATGAAAAGCATTTTTACTAAATAGAAAAAACAAATCTATGGTATATTTGTAATAGATAAATAAATATGCGGCCCTTGTACCTAGGCACAGTGGGAGAGGCTCACCTATCATACTAGGGGTCGGGAGTTCAGTATTCTGTCCCAAGCGACAGAAATTTTTTTCTAATGAATTGGCCATCATTTAGGCCTCAATTGTCGAATAACACTTTAAATATATAGTCTACTGTATATATTTGTAAGCACTTGGATGGCGAACGCGATGTAAGGTTGGCACTTATTTTATGCACATCGAATTTTTGAATGATCTTATAAATGATAGAGTGTCTTTTAATGAACTTAATAAATAATTTTACAATAACTACGAAATAGATAGAGACTAACTAATATTGCGACATTAGTAATTATTATATAATTATCGCAAAACATAAAAAAATATAAATGATAAGAAAATGTAGTCTTTGTTTCTATAAAACCACTTGCAAACACTAATACACCTGTAGAATAATATATTTAATAAAAAAAAATTGTCATTAAAAATAAATATTGTAAATTGATGTCAAGGAGTGCGGAATCTGGGGTAGGTGGCCAAATTATAGAATTATGAGCCTATTTCATTTTATGTACTTCCAGAATTATTTAATTTTCTTATATAATGTTTTAGGTACCTGTAATTTTTTGTATTTTTTACTTTTTAATAATTTTTGTACATAGGTATTTAAAATTAAATAAAACTTTTTTTTCCATAAAAATTTTACCAATTATATTTTTTTAAATTAAAAAAAAAATTATAGTTAAAATAATATTTTTTTCCAAATTTCTGTACATATTTAAAATTAATTAAAACTTTCTTTTCCCCCCAAATGCGTTTTATTGGGCGATAACCTAAAAAAAAACCTATTTTGGGAGTTTCAAAAACCTAAAAACGAGAGGAACCGTGCCTAAAATCACCTAAATGCATTTTATTGGGCGAAAACCTAAAAAAAAAAAAAAAAAAAAACCTATTACAAAAACCTAAAAACGAGTCGAATCGTACCTAAAAATCCGGTCCCTAATCATAATCTTCTCTATCTATTTAGAATATTTTCAGTTTCACTTTATATAAAATAAATTTACCGAGCGCTAAAAGTTTATAAAATGATTCAAAGAGATATTTTTTTTTATTGATGATATTATTTTTGATTTTCCATTTTTGCCGAGCAGGTGGGAATCATTGATTCTATCGGGGGAATTGTCACAGTGATTAAAAAATCATCCTCTATAGAGAGCAAATTAAAAGCTTAGCTTTAATTGAAATTTCATAATTTCATGTAAACTCTCATTTATTTGTAACGTTTCATTCACTCATTCTAAGGCCTTCTTCAGGTATAATTTATAGAAAAAAATAAATAAAAGCCTAACTATTGGCATCTCTGCAAATGTAGTTTTGTTTTGATCTAAAATTCTTATTCATTCGAATCGAATTCCCCCCCCCCCCCCCCCTTCCCCCTCCTCATTCAGCATCCAACAAATACAAAAAAATTTAAATAGCTCCGTCATTGTATATATATATATATATATATATGCAAAAGCATCGTATATTATGGGCTCATAAAACATTACATGGCGCTAATTAAGCTAATGAGCATATCACAAACACACACACACACACACACCGCTTTATATTATTATTTGAGACAATCGAAAACAGAACAAAAAAAAAAAAAAATACGAGAGATGCCTAAAATCCAAATATAATCATGATTATCTCTAATTAATTACGAAAAATTTTATTTTGTTGCAGAATTTGTATTTGTGTGGTTTTAATTAAATTTTATTTTTTATTTTTTTTTGTAATCAGTTATAATTAATAACATCAAACATCAAAATAAGTTTATTTGTTGTTAGGACTTTGAATTATTTCTTTTTTTCTTTTTTTTTCTTAAGAAATAAAATTGTTAAAGACGTATAACGTTAATTAAAATTTTTTCTTTTGATTTTAATACGCTATTACAATGAGAAAAAAATATAATTTTAGATTATAAACATTTCTGAGCTTTCTTCTTAGTATTTATTAGCCAATGTCAATCAGATTCGGAATTGAATGTTCTCTTGGGATTTTTGATGTCTCATGAAACGAGATAAATTTCAAAAAGAGAAAAATATCCGTATTTTTTACCACAATGTGGTCAAATAGAAAGAAAAAGTAATAACATTGTCATGTGAGTTGCTAAAGTATTTAGTAGAAAAGTGAGTTAGTACTTCATATGAAGTTTAAAAAAGCGTTGTAATATCAAAAGAACTTTTCAATTATATCAATAATAATAGGCATGCAGTCGGAACAAGTGCACAGTACTTGATAACGGCTGCAGAATAAGCAGTTGAAACGTTGTACAGTATTTATATATTTTTAATAAATATTTAATACAAATATGTGGTCTATAATTAAACATTCTTCTAATAATAATAATAATAGGCTTATTTTTTATTTATTTTTAAGGACTTTTTCGGTATCTGAAGCCATTTAGACCCCGTACCTATAAATATTTAATGCAAATTTATTTCATTTGAATGGTATGGAATGCAATTCAATTGAAATAAATATTTCGCCTGGGTCAGGATGTAAACCCTTGGCCTTTGTCACCAGAAACTAATGACGTACGTAGGATGGTTAGTTCAGTTGAGTCGGAGCCAGTACTTACTAAGCAATCGAAACGTTGCATTTTTTAAAATAAATATTTAATACAAATGTGATTTTATTGGCTACCAATTAATGTAAAAAAAAATAAAGATGGAGTCTAAATAGCCTCAGAAGACCTTAAAAAAAAAAAAAAAAAAATTATAATATTATTAGATTTTTTTTCATTTTTTTTTTTTTTTAGGTCTTTTCGGCATCTAATGCCATTTAGACCTCGACCCTATTTTTTTCAATTGATTGGTATCCAAATTTTTTTCAAATTAATTTGCTTGTTAAGTTAGTACGTATTTTCAGGTGCGAGCTCATACATCTAAACATCTTTTTACTCAATAGAGGTTTCCAAAATGAAATATAAACTCACAATTGTCTATCAATGTATGTTTAGGGAATTTAAAATTGTATTAATTGAAGCTAGAATCAAAAACTTCCTTTAACCCTAGAACGCACAAGCTTTTTTGGAAACGCAAAGTCACAAGGAGGGCCTCTCAGGCCCACTATATGTTTAATAGGTTTTTCAACACATTTTTGACTAATTATAATAATTTTTGTTCATTAATTTATTTTAAAATTTATAAAAATATATAACTAATCAATATTTTATTCATAATTTTAAAGTTTTTATTTTAAAAACATCTTTTACATATAATTTTTTAGTACAATGACCATTTCAAATATTTATTTTAGATTTCTTTTACCAGCATACTTGTTTTCTTTTTATTTTAGTTGGACACAAATAACATCTTCTTCTTGTAGGATCTTAGGATCAAAATTTTATTTTGACATTGAGGGGGTACTTCCTCAATGACCATTCTGATTGATTTCTGTAGTCCTTGTATCGATATTCTTTTTATGTGATCGCAAATTAATTCTTCACTCAATTCAACTAAAAATTTTTTTTGGAGGTTTTTTTTTTATATTAACATGAGATTTGTGTTTTAAATTAAAATAAATGATCATTGATGCAATTACACATACCGCAATACAGTTTTCGAAAACGGCCAACAACCAATGATTTGTTTTTCTTTTGCAGCTAGGCTTTACTACCGTATGTGTATCTGTCAATTTATCCATTGGGGGTGTCCAAAAAAAAAAAGACTGAAAAGATTCGATTAACATATCTACTTCTCCTTTCGGGTGATTATAATTTTGGGGCATTTTCATAAACAATACCAATATTGTCTGAATGATGTATACTCGACAAGCGTAAAATAGACTTCCTTGTTTTAGGCACAGAGAGACAAGCGCTAGGAGAGTAGATCCAAAAAGTGGTATTTTTTTCTATTAGGTGAAAATTCAGCTGGAATACATTTTTTATTTTTTCTAAACTATCTTTTCCAATAAAACATGGAGTATTGAAAAAGGAATTATGAGTCAGGTGTAAATTTACGTAAAGAATAGACTAAGTATAAATTTTTTTTTTTATCAACATCTTCATTACTTGAATTTTTATTATTTTATTCACTAATATGATCTCTATACTCTAATTTTTTCAAGAATAATGTCTTTATCATCGATAATATTTCAATATCCTAGCTCTTTTCATTCTTTAGATATTTTGTTCACAGACAGACCATGTTTCAAAAAGAACTTTTTTGGACTCAGGAGACCTCAAAACGTGTATATCCATCAAAATCTCGACATTGAATTTTTGACATGAATCCAATACTTTCTATATAATTACATATATAGGTAAGAGAAAGTAAAAGCATTCTTGAATGTTATCAGAAGATATAATCTCAAAAATATAGAGAAGCTTTTAGATACGAAAGTCAAAATGAAACTGATAGTTTTCTTGATTTTTTCAAAATTGATAAAGAATTTGACAATATTTATTTTATTATTTAAAAAAGACATGACAATTTTAAATATTTAAATACATAATACCATAATAGGTTGTCATTTAAAGTGGTTTAAATACCCAGAAACCCCAAGGGCCTGGGAGGCCCTCCTTGTGACTTTGTGTTTGTAAAGTGGTTCGAAGAAAAAAATAAGGCATAAAAATTTTTTTTTTTTTGAAAATTCCTTTAAAAATACCTTTATTATGAATAAATGGAGGAATACTAAAAACTTGAAATTTATAAGAAGCTTTTTCTGGGAGTTATTGAGAAAAAACGAAGTGACCGGGCCTCAAAGGCCCTGGTTTTGTGTTCTAGGGTTAAGTTTGTAAATATAAAAATAGATACCAAAAATGGATGTTCAGAATTTATTATATTGTAATTATTAAAAAATTTGTTGAAATTTTATATATTTCTTTTCATTGTCTTATAAACAAACTATCGATAATTTGATTGGAAGTCTACTTATCTTCAAAAAAAAAAAAAAAAAAATTATTATATCCCAATTTGCGTAAAAAAGTTTTAGATGTAGGCCTATATAAAATTTGACTTAATTATGCCGCAGTCAGATGTACTTAGTATTATAAATCATTTGACACCAAATGATAAAATCTAAATATGTCTGGATTGTTTTGTAGTTTAAATAATATAAATACAGTTTAAAATATGTCGAAAAGATTGTTTTAAAATTAATCGATCGTATCTACAGGCACACACACAATAGAAGAGGAGATTGTCTAAATTATTTTTTTGAAAACTAGTAGAGAAAGTAAAAATATAATAAATTTGATAAAAATGCGTTTATTTACCACAAACGTATAATTATTTCTAGGAAGTCTATGAAAATTTGAATAATAATCTATACGTGTATTGGACGATAATCGTAGGCTACTAGAGAAAGTTCACTTATTTAAGTAAAACAAGATTTTTTAACTAATATTTTAAAAATATTTAATTAATATTTTTAATTAAGCTAATTAACAATTTTAATTAACATATACTAAATATAAAATGTTTACTCAAACGGAATTAAACAAAAATCTGAGACATTTTCAACAGAACAAAAATTTCTGAAATAAATTTGACTCCTCCTTTCGTCTCATCCTCTGCTCGTTTGCTCGTTGCTTGTTTTCATTCGCTAATTAATTAGTCGCAATATGGAACCTATTTATTTTTAATTAAATACTGAGAAATAATAATAACGCTATTTTCTCCATCTGTCAAGTTACAGAAAGGGAAAGACAGACAGACAAACATACATATAGTCGTGGATGGCTTTCAAGAGAAGAACAGGTTGTCAATTAATTTAAATTCACTGCTAACAGCTGGCAAAGTAAATAATATATAGATATATAAATATTCTTTATTTAATTAGGACTCTCATTTAGCTGAGATTCGCATTCAGGAGAATCTTATAACATTCATTTTGTATAGGATGAGAGAAAACAAACAAAATAAGATTAAGAATAATAAATATTTTCCTCTTAACAAGAATACTCTTTTATTTAGGTATACAATAATGAGACACAACTAAATATAAATAGATTTCAAAGTTTCTCTCTCTTGATTAATCAATAAATTCAGATAGGTAACCGTAAGCTCTAGTTGAAACGTTGTATTAATAAAAGATACACTAGGTCATATTTATTTCAAGTAATTATTGCTGAAATAATATTATTAAAATGCAATTTATTCGTATTAGTCATTTTACTTTCTCTTACCTATGTATATATGTAATATATATATAGAGAGAAAGTATTGGATTCATGTCAAAAATTCGATGTCGAGATTTTGATGGATCTTCACGTTTTGAGGTCCCTTGAATCCAAAAAATCTGGTGTGACTGGCGCACAGCACACAACTTTCTCTTACCCTTCGGTAAGAGAAAGTTGCGCACTGTGCTGGTCACACCAGATTTTTTGTGTCGAGATATATTTAGTTTCCGATAGCACCTTAGTTTCAAACTTGCATTTTAAATGTTGACTGCTTCAAATAAACTATGGTTATTTTTCAAAATTTTAATCTCATATTTGGACATTTTATACACAATATAGAATCGTAAATAAATACAAAATTTCATAAGAATTGGAAAAAAAAATTTTAAATGCGTAAAAAGTTCCAAAGGGGACCCCCTTTTGAATCGAAATTAACATACAAATCCCTATAGGAAATTAACATTGTTCCTTGCGAAGATAAGGTGGAAAGGGAATTTAAAAAGAGTAGAGAGAGACGATAATGTTTGCAAGTGAGAGAGAGACATATTATATATGTTTTCTTTGAAACAATTAAAACAGAAATAAAAAAAAATAAATGGGAATTTAAATAATAATTGATTTTTTTTTTTTTTTTTTTTTTTAAAACATTCACACTTTTTTTCTCATTCACACTCACACTCACACACACATTCACACAGTCTTTTCGGCATCTTAGGCCATTTAAGACTTTTACGATATCCGTTATAGAGATTAATATACATATATGGGGTCCAGGCATTCTTATTTAAGCCATTTGGTATCCAATTGGCTTAAATAAAATCATCGGACTGCCTGGGGTCCGAACCCGCGACGTTTGGTATATGAGGTTAGCACGCTAACCTCTACGCCATGCCCCGAGGGCATAATTGATTTTTAATCTAATAAAAAGAAAAAGATTTAAATTCCGTTACCATGGCAACCATTTCTATCTTTCCTATGAAGAACAAGAGTAAAGTGGTCTTCAGAAGATTTCAACGGCAAAATGAGAATATACATTTTAAAGAGCATCTAAAAAATAATTGATTTTTGAATTTTAAAAAAAATCCTTGGAGGGAATTTTGAGAAAATCGAAAAAAACTGAAAAAAGTACATCAGTAAAGTACTAGTACTTTTTGGCCGATTTTGTTCAAAAGCTTATTTTGAGCGTGTGGGAAGGTACCTAAGTTAAATATAAAATTTCAATCCGGTAGCTCAATTCCTTCATGCTAAAAATCTGTCCACACATACAGACACACACACACACACACACACATACATACACACACACACACACACAGACCAATTTGCGGGACCCACTTTTTTGGACTCAGGGGACCTCAAAACATGTATATCCATCAAAATCTCGACATCGAATTTTTGACATGATCGCAATACTTTCTCTCCTATATATTTCATATATAGGCTAAGAGAAAGTAAAAAGTGGTTTTCGCGACATGGTCTGTCTGTGGGTGGGTGGGTGGGTGGGTGGGTGTGTGTTCAATTTTAAGGATGAAGGAATTGAGCTACGAGGTTGAAATTTTATATTTAAGTTAAACACCCCCCGGGACCGGAAAAATAAGCTTTTAATCAAAATCGGCCAAAGAGTACTAGTACTTTACTGATGTGCTTTTTCAATTTTTTTCGATTTTCTCAAAATTTGCTCCAACGATTTTTTTTAAAATTCAAAAATCAATTATTTTTTAGATGCTCTTTAAAATGTATATTCTCATTTTGCGATTGAAATCTTCTGAAGACCACTTTACTCTTGTGTTTCATAGGAAAGATAGGAAAAATGGTTGCCATGGTAACAAAATATAAATATTTTCCCATACTTATAAATTTTACATCTGAATTCAAATGTACCGTACTGTCGGGAACTAAATATATTTCGACACAAAAAATCTGGTGTGACAAGCACAGTGCACAACTTTCGATTACCGAAGGTAAGAGAAAGTTGTGTGCTGTGCGCCAGTCACACCAGATTTTTTGAGATTGAACAGTAATTAAAAAAATTTTGTTTTCGGTTTAACTGTGGTTTATTTGTAAAAACTACGTTTCGGCTACTCATTTTGTGGCCTTCTTCAGGGACAATTCAGTTAAAATTACAAATGTTATTACACATGTGTCATCACACATCTGTGATGAGATTACCATATAGGATGAGATTGTAGAGATGTAATTACCTTTGTAATTTTAATTGAAAGCTTAACTCCAAAAAATGACACTAGACTAATTATTTAACCAATAATAAGTTGAAATATATCACCTAGTGTATCATTTAAGATAGTAGATAAATTAAAATTAAAAACACAAGGTGATATGTTTCAATATAGTCTATTATTTATTGGTATAAACACTTGATACGTACACGCAACTCTTTACACGAATTTGAAATAACACGGTTCACCATTAAGAACAAAAAAACTTTTTTACACGAATCTATCTTTTGCTCTAGCACGAATTCCAAAATTTTATTTTTTTAATCTAATTTTAGTGCATTACAGAAAATTATGTATACTGCATTGGAGAAATACACTGCTCAGAATTTGTATGCTGTACTTATGGACTGAATTTTCTTTGTATGTACATTAAGATGGCCGCAAAAAAACAATTTTTTTTTTTTCATTTCTTTCGGCCGAACTTCCTAAAAGTTGTCTTTTGGCTAGAAAATGATAATGACAAAGTTTTAGCTAAGTTGAATAACGTTAACGCGTGCCTCATCGGAGTTAAAATTTTGAAAAAGTGCGATTTTATCTAAAAATTCGCAGTTTTTACTTCATAAAACGAAAACCAAGTATCGTAGAAAGATGATTCTTGGCTTATTTCATAGCAAATTTAATTCTCTTGAAGTTTTATCGTAACCATTTTTTTGTTAAAACATATATATTTAATGATGTATACTAATTTACTAATCGGTTTTGATTTATTGCTCTTTCCGAAAATTAAGTGGAAAATCACAATACAGACCATTCGATATAACTTTTTGCCGGGAATATATTCCGAAGGAATTGAAATTTTTACAGGTTATTTGGGGGTACTCTAGGATGTCTATCTGAGGTGTTCGAACTCGAGGACCCTGTAGGGGGAGGGAGGGGGGGCAAAAACCTCAGAAATTTGAGAATTCTTTCAGTTTTTCGCTTATAACTCGTAAACTATTCATATTTTGTGATCCATAGCACCATACAAAGCTGTAGAGCATTAAATTTGCTAAAGTCTGGTAAACTAAGCATATTTTGCTATCTGTGAGTTTTTCGGGTTGCCAACTTGCTGTAATCTAACACGAACAAATTTACACCCCAATGATATGTAGGTCTATAATAATTGAATACCTGAATGAGAGGCTTGATGAAATGGAAATTTGTAATCCTATTCGATTCGATTTCTCTTGACTAATTGCAGCCCATAACTTAGAAAATCAATAACTCCTGAGACTAGGGAGACCATTCGGCTATCAAGTTCTGAGTTCAAATCCCGGTTGCTTAAAAACCAAAGCAGTTAGATGGATGAAATTTGGTATATGCTCCTCACACTAAAATTGTAGATTTCTATCAACTTTTGGAGTAAATACGTCACTTGGAAGTACTACTTACTCCAAAAGTTGATAGAAATCTACAATTTTAGTGTGAGGAGCATATACCAAATTTCATCCATCTAGCTGCTTTGGTTTTTAAGCAATTCATACATACATCACACACACACACACACAGACGTAATTCCAAAAGAATAAACGAGAAAGTCTCGGGGAAGTCATTCCCCATATTTTTATTAGATATTCATTCAACCCATTTTGTATATAATTTAAATCTAATGCAAAAATAATTGATATAGCTTGAAAAAAAAAAAAAAAAAAAAACCGAAAAAATAACAAATTAAATCTTGATTGGGAAATTGGTATTTGATAATATTTATTTAAACCGACAGGGGAGGAGAGAGTAGAGAGTAGTAGTATATTGATATTGATTTTATGGAAGTCATAAATGTGAATATATAATAAAATCTATGCATATTAACTCAATGAAAAGTTCAATCAACAAATTTTGGACCATTATTTGCTAAAATTAATATAAATTTCTTTTCAATATTAAATGTTAATTTAAATATGATAGGGATGAGGGAAGGGGGAGGGGGAAATATTTGGCAATCGAAATCCATTTTAGGAATCTCATCAATTTGTCTCACCATTGAATTTAAGGGACCAATGAGTTGTACGTAGTGGGGGGCAAATATATCCCGACGGATTCATTAGCGAATTGCTAATTAAATTCGATATAATAGCAACATAGAAGAGATAGAGCAAGGGGGTGGGGGGTATCAGCGAATGTTTACATTATTCGACGGCAGACAGCCAATTTAATTAAGTCATCGTATGCATCGCAACCCTGGGGGGAAAATGAAGAACCCCCCTCCACTCTTATATACGTATATCTAAAGAAATGGGATGGGCGGGGGGGGGGGATCTTTTAGACGAGGTGGAATCTGATATCGCAGTTTTGAGTTGAGGATGGGGGTTCAATGAAATACCGCAGATTCCCCCCCCCCCCCCCCCTTCTCTCTTCGCTCTTTCTTCTTCATATATCGGCTGATTTGAATAGTTGCTAATTAAATAGTATTAGAAAATAAATTATTAATTAGATTGCAATATGGCGGAGGCGAAGAAGAGAATTTTTTTTTTACTCTCTCTCTCTTTCTTACTCTCTAATTAACTTTAACGAGAAACTCGTTATAAAGTTTTATCTTAGGGGAGGGGAGAGAGATTACAAAAAAAAAATAATAATAAATATTTTTCAAATTTGAGTAAAGTGAGATATAATGATGACGGAGCAAATTTTATATTAATTATAAAGTCGTTTTTTAGGATGATTAAAACTAAATTAGAAAATAAAATTTTTCCTTTTAAAGTTCATAAGAAAGGGCTTTTTTTGTATTGAAGGATTCATTCCTTTGTGTCTCTAACAATGTTTTGTATTAAAAATAAGATATGTGATATAACCGCGATTCGAACCAATATGTTTTGAAGGTCTCATATACTAAAAAAGACCTTAGACAAAAATTATAAAAAAAATATGTTTTTGAATTTGTATGGTGTAACAAAAATACTTTAGCAGGATGAAGAAAGAAAATGGGCCTAATGGGCATTAAATAAATGAAATAAATACTAGCTGCTTTTCTTTCTTCATCCTGTTACTCATCAACAACTTTTATCTAGCTATAAATAAATCTACTTATCTCAAAAAAAAAAAATATTTACTCCTCATAAATAAGTTCATGTAAAAAAATGTCAGAATAAAAAGAAATCAAAGAATTTATCTCTCCAAATTTATATAAATTAATCTCGTATATAAAAATTTATCCGTTAATAGTCTCCTGATTATCGCACTGCCATCTATTGAGTCAAGCAGCACCTAAAACCTTCGATTTCAGTAGGTAATTTAAAACTGCCAATATTTATACAAAATTAAATAAGAGACAAGACAATCAAGGTAAAAATTAAAATTATATTATATATTACATGTCTACGTCCTTATTGGAAGATATCAAAATTTTTTCTAACAATTTAATTCGCGTTATGTTGGTTAAATGTCTTTTTGTAAGTTTAAAAATTATTAAATTCTTAAAAAAAAAAAAATAAAATCAAGTAGATTAACTTACAATCGAAAGCGTTAACTCAAATAATCGATGCTTACCTGTAACAAAAGAGAACAAAAAAAACATAATTAATATGTACAAAAATATACAAACAAACGAAGGGAATAAAACAGACAAATATTTATATAAGCATTGTTAATATCCATAAATTAATAAATATTATTGAAAATGTATTCATAAATCTGTCAAATAATGTTGAATAAATAAATACAAATAGTACATAATTAAATAAAGAATAAATAGAAGAGGACGCATTTTAAATATTGGTAGATAACTTTTTTCTTTAATTGTTTAATTAATACATTTATTATGATGGTAAAAAAAGGGAGTTTTGGTTATTTTTTGAGAAACGAAAAAAAAATTCAAGATGGATGCTTTATCAATCAAACACAAATTCATCTCGCTAATTCTTAAATGATTATTTATTTGAAATCTACCCCTTTATTTACCATCTTTCGTGCACGAAGACACACACCTCAAACCCAATCCTCTGGCGTATATCTACACCCGTGAAGTTACATCATTCCTATCTCTAGCTCCTCCTCCTACTTTCGTCTCTAGCTAGTGAACTAAGCCTTATTTCTTTCCAACCTTATTCCAACCTCTTCTATTTATGGAGGATTCCTTCTTAAATATATATACTTGTATAATATTTACAGGCTTACTTACAGTCTATAGGACATTATTTCAAACAATTCTTTATCTAGTTAAGAGTTTATTACTCTTTTACCTTCTGTTTATATATTAATATATGTATTTTATTTATTTTTTTTTTCTGAAATATTTAATTTTGGAAAAACTTGTTTGCCCCTTTACCAATTTTTTTTGATATTAATGTATTATATTATATAATCTTTTTACAATGGTATTATATTATAATGTAATTTTGGAAACTGGCAGGATGGCTTCTCCAACAGCAAAAAAAAATAAAATTAAAAAAAAAAAATGTATATGGAGAGATTCATGTAAAAAATTCTATGTCAAGATTTTGATGGTTTTGAAGTGTAACTGTGAACAAAGGCGAGCGTGGCTTATCGGATAAGCTGAGGCTTAGTAATACGAGGTAAAATGTCACTCGAGTTCGAATCCTAACTTGCCGAAAAAATTCAACCAAAGTCGAACGTCTCTGCTGGAGCATAAGGGAGTACACATCCCCTCCAATTCCAGGCACTTAGGGTCCTGAGGGATGGATATTAGGAATTCAGGGGTAAAACATCACCCGAATTCGAACCATTCCTAGATCGGGGAGCACAATAGATCTGATCTAGAAGGTCGCAGTGCAAAGAGAAGCCCCAGAACAACTAATCAATCAATCAATCAATCTAACTGTGAACAAAATATCTCAATAATTAAAAGAGCTAGGACGGTGAAATTTCATATTTAAGTTAGGCACCCACATGGGACGTGACACTAAGCTTTTGAATTAAATTGGCCAAAAAGTACTAGTACTTTACTGTTGTACTTTTTCAGTTTTTTTTAATTTCCTCAATATTCCCTCTAACGATTTTGATTAAAATTCATAAATCAATTATTTTTTAGATGCTCTTTAAAAAGTATATTCTTATTTCGTCCTTGAAATATTTTGAAGCATACTTTACTCTTGTACTTCATAGGAAAGATAGGAGAAATGATTGCTAAAATATAAATATTTTACTATGTTTATAAACTAAATTATATATTTCTATACAAAAAAATCTAGTGTGACAAGCACAGAACAGAACTTTTAATAACCGAAAGTAAGAGAAAGTTGTGTGCTGTGCGACCAGACACACCAGATTTTTTTTTATTAAAAACTTGTTAGATATTTTATCTTCATGTGTTTGTGTGTGTGTGTGTGTCCTGTCTCCACCTTGAATCTTGTTCTTGTTTGCTTTTTGCTTTTGGCTCTTTTGAGGCTTGCCTTGACTGTCTGTGGCCTTTTTCAACCACAATCATCCCCTGTCTCTCTCTCTCTCTCTCTGTTTCTTTTTAGAATTTTCCATCCCCCCCCAAGCGTTCGTTCATCTCATCCCCCACATGCAGCCAATCATTTGAATTTTATTTCACTCTCTCTCGCTCTCTTTGCTCTTTTGGGTCTCCAAGGTATATACATATATAGCTATATGAATATGTGCGTGAATGTTAAGAGTAAAAAAAAAAAAAAAAAAAGAAATCCTGCCAACCTCTGACAAGCTTAAAATGTTTCTAAAAAGAACATTTAAAATGTTGTCTCTACTGTGAAACGATTGATCAAATAAAAATCGTCCTTATGACACATGTAATATGACTAACATAATTCCCCAGAGGGAAATAAATTCAATAAAACATTTAACTCCCTCCCTCGAGAAAGAGAGAGAAGATTTCGTTTATAATGAAACTCGCCCCCAATGCTAAGGCTCCTATTAAAGGAAAAACATTCTTTAAAAAAACTGATAAAAAGAAATTATATATGAAGGAGCTGGAGGCTGCTGGTCCAAGTTTTGCTCAGTTTCTTGTAAAAGAAATTATTATTAAATAAATATATACATTTTTTTTAATTTATTTAAGGTCTTTTCCGGCATCGGAGGCCATTTAGACCATGTCTCTATTTATTTCAACTGATTGGTATCCAATTCAATTGAAATAAATTTTTATGCCTGGGACGGGATGCGAACCCTCGATCTTTGGCACCAGAAACCTCCGAGTTATAGGTCAAGGGTAATAAATACTAGTATATTGATAAATTGTAATAAAAATAATTTTCCCGTAACAAGCATATTCACTGTTCACTGAAGGAATTTTAGACATCCATTTTGGAGTAGTTATATATATAATTGTCAATATCTCCGAGCATTGATAACCTTAAAAGCCAAGGGGTGTGGGTTCAGATCCCAGGTAGTCAGATAAAATTTATCGAATACCAATTAATGTGTCTGGATCATATCAATCTTTATTAATTAAACCAAGTATCAATCAATGTCAAAAGCAGGGCTGAATTTTGGATGGTTGACCCCAAAAAAACAAGCGTGTGGAAAGTCCTCCTGTAGCAATCAGTATATATTATATTATAATCTTACCCTTCGGTAAGAGAAAGTTGTGCACCGTGCTTGTCACACCAAATTTTTTGTGTCGAGATATATTTAGTTGCTCTTAGCACTTTAGTTCCTAACTTGACCACGCGATGATTCATAGATGGCGCTGAGCTACGAATTCTTCCACATTAGTAAAGTGTACTTCAAACAATTTCCACGAAAAATTTCACTGATATACTTTTTAAAGAGCATCTAAAAAATAGTTCATTTATGAATTTTAAACAAAATGGTTGGAGCGAATTTTGAGAAAATCGAAAAAAACTGAAAAAGTACTAGTACTTTTTGGCCGATTTTGTTCAAAAGCTTATTTTTACCCCTTGAGAGGGTGCCTAATTTAAATATAAAATTTCAACTTCGTAGCTCTTTTAGTTCCTGAGATATTTTGGATTCAAGGTACCTTAAAACGTGAAGATCCATCAAAATCTCGACATCGAATTTTTGACATGAATCGAATACCTCTTTCTCTATATACTGTATATTTTATATATAGGGTAAGAGAAAGTAAAAAAAAGAACTTATTTTAATTCGTCCAATTAATAATAATTAAATTTCTCCAGAGAGAGAATACAAAACTTCAAAGATGCAGAAACCAAAAAACCCATCTCTTCTTTTGAAGGCGGGCCACGTAACTAGTTAAAATTTAAATGAAGGGAAAAATATCGATTTTGAATTTTTTTTTTAACCATAATTAATCTTTAGTCTAAATATATAATAAAATGTAATGTAAAGCTTTTAAGAATATTATAAATTATAAAACATTTTGATATGAGTTAGTTCTAATGAAAGAGGGATTGTATCCATTAAGGACGGAAAAGGGTGAGAAATCCCTGCGTAAATAAGAATGAATTAAGCTTACTTATTATTACTTCATGTGGAACTTGGAAAAAAAAAACAATCATTAGTTGCGAATATTTAAAACTTTTTAATGAACGTTCGATTTCAATTCAATTATCGTTTTTATTTTATTTTTATTAACGAATTGATCTGTTTGTATGAATGAATCATCGTGCATCTGTCGCAACGAAAAATCATTTTTAAATTCTAAATTGAATAAGTGGAGTAAGTGATTCAAATGAAATTAATTGCAAATGTAATGAAAAGCAAACCTCTACCTCCTCCCACGTTTCTTTCAGGAAATTAGATAACATCTGTTATTGAAAACTAAATTTTAATTGATTTTTTTTTAGTCTCCATCAGGGACAACGGAGGTCATTTAGAACATTGATAATCTTTTTAATTTGAATGAAAATTTTAATAATTTATTTCTTCAAAAACAAATATCTTATATTCCAAAGGGGAAGAATTATCTTAAGGTGCGCGTCTCGGGGTGCTAATTTTGGGAGATTCAGCGGCCACAATATTGAAGCTATCGCCCTCAAATTTTTTTTAATTAAAGCTATTTAAAATATCTTATATATATATAACTTATAGCCCTTTTTTGATTTTCGAAAAAATAAACTTTTTTTAGATTAATTCATTAAATAAAAGATATTTCTAAAAAATTCGCTCTATATCTTATAGATAATTAAATTAGTAATCATTTTAAAAAATAATTCATTTTACCCTTCATTAGCTGGAATCTTTCAAATGAAATGGAATAAATCCCTTGTATTCAAATGGGAAAAACTAACCCATCTCTTGCACCTATAGTAACTCTACTGAATTCTTCTAACTCTTTTACTTTCTTACCCTATATGAAATATATAGAGAGAGAAAATATTATATGTCAAAAATTATTCGAGATTTTATGGATATAATGTTTTAGCCTGAGTCAAAAAATTCCAAATTTTTTTTATTTTTTTTTTGTATTTGGAATTTTTACAAAAATTGAGCTACCATTGAAATTTTATATTTAACTTAGGTACCTTCCCACACCTCAAAATAAGCTTTTAACAAAATCGCCAAAAATACTAGTACTTTACTGATGTACTTTTTCAGTTTTTTCGATTTTCTCAAAATTCCCTCCAAGATTTTTTTAAAATTCAAAAATCAATTATTTTTAACTCTTTAAAATGTATATTCTATTTTGTTAAATCTTCTGAGAACTTTACTCTTTTCTTTTACATGAAGGAATTAGTACCGATTGAAATTTTATATTTAACTTAGGTACCTTCCCACACGCTCAAAATAACTTTTAACAAAATCGCCAAAAAGTACTAGTACTTTACTGATGTACTTTTTCGTTTTTTTCATTTTCCAAAATTCCCTCCAAATTTTTTTAAAATTCAAAAATCAATTATTTTTTAACTCTTTAAAATTATATTCTATTTTAAATCTTCTGGAGACCACTTTACTCTTTTCTTCATAGGAAAGATAGAATGGTTATGGTAACGGAATTTAAATCTTTTCTTTTTATTAGATTAAAAATCAATTATTATTTAAATTCCATTTATTTTTTTTAATGCTTAGGAGAAAACATATATATATCTCTCTCTCCACTTGCAAACATACCCTCTCCCCCTTCTCTCATAGGCCTATTAATTTCCTATAGATTTGTTTAATTTCATTCAAAAGGGGGTCCCCTTGGAACTTTTAGGCATTTAAAATTTTTTTTACTTTTTCCAATTCTTATGAAATTTTGTATTTATTTACGATTCTATATTGTGTATAAAATGTCCAAATATGAGATTAAAATTTTGAAAAATAACCATAGTTTATTTCAAGCAGTCAACATTTAAAATCCAAGTTTGAAACTAAGGTGCTATCGGAAACAAAAATCTCGACACAAAAAACGGTGGACCAGCACGGGACAACTTTCTCTTACCGAAGGGTAAGAGAAAGTGTGTGCTGGGGAACGTTGGTGCGACCTTATACAAATTTATCTATTTTCATATGAAATAAATAACCTGAACGAAAAATTTATTTAAATCACCTCTGAAGATGCCGTAATACGTTGATTTATAATCAATAAATAAATTGAAACAAATAACCGAAGTATTTTATTTCTCCCTCCATCCCTGCTAGTACTTTACTCTTACCTTCGGTAATCGAAAGTTGTGTACTGTGCTTGTCACACCAGATTTTTTGTGTCGACGTATATTTAGTTCCCGACAGTACGAAACATTTGAATTCAGATGTAAAATTTATAAGTATGGGAAAATATTTATATTTTGTTACCATGGCAACCATTTCTACTATCTTTCCTATGAAATACAAGAGTAAAGTGGTCTTCAGAAGATTTCAATTGCAAAATGAGAATATACATTTTAAAGAGCATCTAAAAAATAGTTGATTTATGAATTTAAAAAAAAAATCGTTGGAGCAAATTTTGAGAAAAACGAAAAAAACTGAAAAAGTCGACATCGAATTTTTGACATGAATACAATACTTTCTCTCTCTATATATTAACATATATAGAGGTAAGAGAAAGTAATAGTCACACCAGATTACCCCCCTCCCCCCGAGACACACCTCTGGATCCGCCCTTGGCTGTAGCCTACATTTTTTCTCAAAATTTGGTCAATAAATAAAATTGAAAAAAAATGCAAATTTTTTGTAGAAAATATAAATAATCACAATAATCGAAAAACAAAGAAGCAAATTATTGGGTCTGCAAATATAAAAGGCATATAAAATGTATTATTCAAAAGTCAAATAGTCAAATACAGTATATTATAAAATCACAAAATGGCTTCAATGAAATGAAAACAATCTTTAGTCTTTCGGCATTTAACTAATACAATACTTTTATTAAACTTGCTGGAAGGTAGGCAACCCACCCACTAATCAATACTTTGACGAATTAAGTGGACTGTGTATTAAATCTTGTTAATCAAAAAATGGTCTATAATTAAAGCAGCCATTAGTCATTTGGATTGCCTACCTTCCAGCAAGTAGCAATAAACCAACCTTATTTATTTATTTTATACAATCAATTCTAATTTTCTGGTGAAGCAACTTCGTTTAACTTATAAATATTGATGGAAGCGTGGACTGTGAAATTAAATTTTTTTTTTTAAATTTTAATAGAATTAATTACTTATATAAACCCTTCATTATTTACAAGATAAATTTTCGATGTTCATTTTTTTTTAAACACTTCCTGAATTATATTTTAAATTAAAATTGAGTGACAATCGAATATATAAACGAGTAATTTATTTATATTAAATCACATTAAGAGAGAATCAAATTTCCTTAAGCATCCAACAAAAAAAAAGCAAGCTGAATGTTAATGACAACAAGCATTTAATTTAACCACAAAATAAATATAACTATACTCAAATCGAATAATATTTTCTACTAAGAAGTTGATTAAGTTTAAAAAATATAAATTCCTTCTCTGATTGGTTTTTATATTTATAAATAGCTAAATTGGTCATTTAAATGCAAAGAGATGTGACGTCATATCTAATCAAAAGATGTCAGTTTTAGTATTATTTTTCTTTTGAATTTAATTAAACAAAAAAAAGAAAATTATTTATTTATTAAAATCTATCAGGTATCGGTAAAATTAATTAAAAATCAATTAAATGATTTCTTAATTAAAAATAATTAGTTAATAGGCCAATCTCCGTTAAAACGCTAACGGAAATTATGGTGACGCAAAAATTTATTTTATTATACCGGTTAAGAGTGGGAGACTTTCAGAACAATTCATCCAAATTTGATAAACTTGTTATAAATATATATTTTTTTTTATTAATTTTGTGTGTCTGTTCTTTGTTAGAATAAAATTGTAATGTAAGATGTGGATTTTATAGTTGGATAAAATAGTTAGGTTACCAAACGTCCGGATAATCCAGATTTGAAATACGTGTCCGGTTGGGCGCCCGGATCTGAGAAATGTCCCTCCCTATTTTACTAATATGAACTGAATACATGGTCAAAAAGCTGGGAAAGTTTACTAAAATCTGACTGGCCTCAATAAATTATGCTAACCCTGAAAATAGTTTATTAGTAAAGAAAAGAATAGAAGCTAGTTATATATTTCGTTTATTAAAGCCCAGTATGCTGACGTTTCGGCCTTGGTTAAGACCATCTTCAGAGCTTCTCGGCTATAAAGAATTTATTTAATAGTAGAGGCTCTTTTCATTTGGTTACAAAACCCTTCCTTACTATAATTAAACTTATAAACAGCCATAATATATTTAGAAAAAAGAGAGGAAAAAAAAAAAAAAAAAAAAAAAAAAAACATCAATTTTTAAAAATTTTTTAAAGCTTTAAACCTTTTTTAACTTACTTCTCTGTTCATGCCCATCATGATTGAATGTTTATTTTTGTACGTCTATTTTGATAGCCCACAAGCTCTGAAAATGGTCTTAAACAAGACCAAAACGTCAGCATAGTAGGCAGTGGCGGAGCTACGGGGGAGCTAGGAGGGGGGCAAGCGCCCCCCCCAATAATGCGCATCTGCACCTCATCAATTTTTTTTTGGCTATCTGTTGATATATCCTATAAATATGTATATTGTCTGCCCCCCCCCCCCCCAGAGGAAAAGCTGGCGCCGTCACTGATATTGGGCTATATAACTAACGAAATATATAACTGCTATTCTTTTCTTTCAATAAAAATTTTAATTTTATTTTAAATTCATAACTAAAAATAAAAATAATTTTATTAATGAACGTCTTAACGATACCTATAACTAGTTTATATATGTTAATGAGTAATATTAAATTTTTTTTTTTAATAATCCCTAAAATAAATAAAATAAAAAAAAAAAACTTATTTAGATTAAAAGCTGTTCTTTGAAAATATTATTTTTTTATATAAGAAAAAAAAAATTAACTAGCCTAGTAGAGAATATCAAACTTTGTTTTATATTTATACCTTCATTTTCATATTTGAATATTCAAATTAATTTTTTTTTTAAAGGATTTTTTTTTTGTTTAAATCAAATATATTAATAGATTATGATTCGTTTTTTAATTAATTTTATTTTATACCCATTGTCTCTGATATGAGATTCCGAGATCATAGATACAGGTGGATGGAGATAAAGTAACTAAGATGCAGTTTGAGGTATGAGCACTAATATGAATAATTTATATAGAGATATAAATAAAACTGAAGAAGTCCTCAACTCGCTCTCGAAACATCTCTTTCAATAAGAAATCCATTCAAGAGGAGGCTGAAGTGATTTGTGATTTGCAGGTCTTTTAGGGGGTGAGCCTCCCCCTCATTAGGGCTCCACCTTAACACCCCCTAAGGTCCGTGTGTCGTTAGGCAAATAAAGAAGCGAAGGCAACGGGGCCTAATTTTATTTACATCTCCGCCCCCTCACCCACCCACCCACCAAAACCCATTCCCACCCCCTTCAACATTCGGCTTGGCGTGAATGTACACGAAATGGCAAATTGCAAAATCAAATAGCCTGGATTTAAATACGCAGCAAGCAGACGCGCCTGATCAAACAGGGCCTTCAATCCAGCCACACACACACACACACACACACACACACATGTATATATACACATGTGCAAAGAGACATGCACCGTTTCAAGCCGTGACATGGGTTTGAAGATTGGTGAAGCATGTTCGTTAGGTGCTAGTACCTTAGTATATTAACGTGTAAGATGATTTCGAAAAAATTTTTATATTAAAAAAAATTATGGAAATTTTTAGTCTATATTTTTTGAGCCTGATGATGACGGGGAGTAGATTTGCTCAGGGGCCCACATCTTGTGGGTACGTGGATGGCGACCACGAGCTACCCGAGCTGGGACTGGCAGTCCTTATTCTTTACATGTCAGTCCCTTCTTTCTATATTTCCAACAGGCGTCAGACCGTGCGACGGGCCGGCCTGTTCTTTTTCTTCCGGTCGCAAAAAAACTCATTCCAATAGCCCCTTTACCGCCGACCCCGCACCGCGGGAATAATAAAGGCAAAAAAAGAAGAAGAAGATGATGGGGAGTAGATACATGTTTTAATATTAATGGCGACTTATTTTGTAGAATAAAAAATGTTTATTGAACATTCCTTATTTATTTAATATAGGCTATATAATGGTATATACGAGGGCGAATCAAAAGTAACCACGTCCACGTTATGACCACATACATATAGGCAACAACATGCAATGTAAGTTCACTTTTCCAATAGTCTCCAAGAGACTATAAAGGTTTCTCGGTAGGGCCAACCAACTTTTCGATTCCAGATGCGTAGAAATCACCTCCAGCGCTATGTAACCATTTGGCTCTCATCTTCCAATCGTTTTAGAATCGTCGTTCACTAAGATCCTTTTTCAGCTTACCGAACACATGATAACCTCAAAGCGCTATAAGTCTGGACTGTATGGAGGATGTTGCCATACCTTCCACTTTAATTGCTGCAGCAGTTCGGACATTTAGCGGGCCTTGTGGGGGGTTGCGTTGCCGTGCAACAAAATCATCATGTATTTGGTAAGCTGAAAAAGGATCTCGGTGAACGCTTCCAAAACGATGAGAAAGTGAGAGCCATGTGGTGGGAGGTGATTTCTACCCATCCGGAATCGAAAAGTTGGTTCCCAGAAATTTTTACATTCTCTTGGGGACTATTGGAAAAGTGAACTTGTATGTTTTCATTGTATGTTGTTGCCAATAAGAATGTGGTTTCATAAATGGCCATAACTTAGAAGTGTAACTTACTTTTTGATTCATTCTCGTATGTTGTATGGTCATCAAAAATTTTCTAGAGTAGGAACAAAAGCTGCAAAGACCAGCATCTTATATGGATTGAAAAATTTTAGCAAGGAATGTTGATCTAGTTAAATAATAATTTTTATTGGCTAATTTTATTTAAAGCGACATTTTTTGCTAACTGGGAATAAAATCCTTAAGGAATTTTAACAAGAGGTATATGTGTATATAGGAGTTAAAGAAGATGCCAAGGAATCTTTTTTTTTTATATTATAAATCCACATTTCAGACATTATTATTGCTGCTGAAGAAATTTATTTAAATTCCATCAGCAAAATTCTAGGGCTGTGATTCATCATGCAAAGTGAATTCCATCATTAAATAATCGATAGAGAAGAAGAAGAAGAAGAGAATAAAGAAGAGGAGGAGGGAAATCAAAATTAAATTTCAACCGGAAAAAACCTTTCTGGAATATTTATTAACTAGAAATTCTTTATTATTAAATTTTATATGCAAAATTTAATTCATCTTTTAAAAAAATATTTGTTAAAATATTTTAAATATCAATAAAATAAAAACTAGAACTCCCAATCGGTATAAATATTTATACCAAGGAATACATAAATAGAAGATAGGCAACCGAAATGACCAAATTACCTAGGAATTTTATTAATTTACTAGATTCATGCATAATTAACATGCATGTTCAGAACTTTATGACAATTAATCTCAAACCCCGTTAGTGAATTGCCTACCTTCCAGTAACCAAATACGAACTAATTTATGCACCCTATGGCATAGGCTTAAAATTAATTCAATCAAACATACAATGTCCATATTTTATATTTTAACTAAATGTCAAAAAAATATTTGCCTTGCTACGTACGAAAAGTACTAAAATAATACAAAATTTATTGTTCTCTCTTAATTGAACAGCCAGTTTTCCTCTCTCGTCTGTTTTCACGCATTCGCAGGGAAAACTTGTTATTTTATTAAAACATTAAAATTTTTATGAATTATTAAAAATTCATTAAACTAATTTTATGTATGTATAAAAATAGTAACAATAAATTCTAAGTTTAACTTGCTTAAAATTGTCATTTATATTAGAATATAAATATAAAAAAAAATTTTTCTCTAAATCTTTATGTTCATTTAATATTCATAAGAGGTGAGTAGGAGGGGGGGGGGAGAGGAGAGTTCTTTTATAGATTTAATCAAATAACTAATTAAATATTAATCCAACATGAAATTCTTTCGATAAGGAATTCTATTTTTTTTTTTTTTCTAAATTAATTCTGACAACCAATTTTCCGCGGCGCGGCCCCCCCCCACGAAACCCGACCCCCCCCACCCCACAAAAAAATTTTTAAGAAAAAGTTCTAGTCAAAATTTGATTATTTCTGTTTTTTAAACTAAATGGATTTTTTGATGAAATTATTATTAAATGGATGGTGATGGATTAGAGCATTTACGTGTGTGTAAATTAGCAAAATTTTCAAGTGCGATGAATCCCAGCTCTAGGTACATATCATGGCTTTGGAATGGGCACGAGAGACATTCTATTTTCACGTAAATTAGATACCGTTTAATTCAGATTAAATAGCTAAACCACGTTAAATTTTATCATATTATAATACAATTTATAGAACATTTGAGAAAACTGGTGTTTGCTACCTTATTCATGGCAACTACCAGAAACCGAAGAAATAAATACAAAGAATATGAATGTATGGAAAAATTTATTTTCTGAGAACTTTTATTTTCTTTGAACACTTTACAATAGTAAACAATGTTTGCTCTCCTTATAATATTTTACAATAATTAATAATCAATAGTGAATGCTTGCTCTCATATCTTCTTAGAGCACTAAGGCTACATATGATTACATTAACATTTTCAGTTTCAGCTGCACTCTGTTTCCAAGCAGCTTCACCCTCTAAAAGCAACCACCCCAAGGCATGCGAAAGAATTATCTAACAATGGAGTAGGATCGAACAATCTGATCATGCCATTTGTATAAATAAATAAAATGATGGCTGATCTATATATTATTATAAAAACAATTGTTGAACGTGTCAAGTTTAGCCATCGGATCAAATCTATAGTTAGTTATTTTTTCACGAGGTGATCCTGATGATGGCAAGTGAATAAAAAATTTCGAAACGTCCCCAAAAAAAAAAAAATAATAATAATTTTTTCATTAGAATCCTCTATCTTTCGTCAACATAATATTATAAAAATTGCGCAAACTCAACATAATCCGAGTAGTGACAGGTGTAAAAAAAAATATAGTTGATGGATACATGAAAAAATTTTAGAATAGAAAAATTAACTAGCATTTTTCTTAGTGGGGAATTAAGAAGACGAACAAGGTTAAATAGAGCAATGAATCGAAGAAATTTGCGTCTTTGTAAATTTATATATATAGAAAAATCCGTGGAAAAATAGAGGGAAGAATCAATTGTGCCCATTCATTGGTGTAGTCGGGAGAGTGCTAACAAGTTCTTTTCACGAACAGGGCGTAAGTGAGAGTAAATGAGTATATATGTGTGTGTGTGTGTGTGAAGGGAAGGAATGTCTGTGGGGTTGGGGAGGAGAATCCAAGATGTGAATCGTCTTCTCTTCTCCCTTTCGACTGCCATCAAGACATAAAGAGGAAGGGAGAGAAAAAAAAGGTGAAGAGAATGAAGAAAAAAAAAAAGAAGAGGAGAAGAAAGAGAGTGTGAGGTTCGTCAGACTTTTAACGAGGATTTAAACGCTTCTCGCCCAAGATTGGATTGTATTTGCTATCTAAATGGGAATAGCAACATGTTGTCCCGGATACTTACATTCCAGTTCATTTTTCATATTCATTTCAAGCCGTTAGGAAACCATTTAATAATAAAAAAAAAATTTAAAAGAGAGATAACAAGAATAAATAAATTCGTTTTCAAGATTATAGACATTAAAACAAATATGAAACATTGTTTTAAAGTTTGCGTAATGCTGTCAAACATAGATCTACAAGCCTGGGTCTTATGATGTTCAATCTCTTAATTTTTCTGTACAACAACATTTGTTGTTTCAACGATATCGATGAGAGAAGTGGCTACCCAAGATTAGATTAATAAATAGGAAGGGAGGATGTCAGCCAACAGGGGAGCCTCTATCAAATGAAAATCCCAATACAAGAAAACGTTTCGGCATTAATTAGATAATGCCATCTTCACTTCTTATGAGAATATCGGCAATCTCAAGGTATACACCATCCAGATGCAGATGGAGTTGTAATATAAAAACATACAAAATTATATAAAATATAATATGTGTACCTAAAGGGACGTATGCTTATCAATCTACTGGTATATGACCAAGGCACAAAAAATTTTGTATATGTAAATATCACAGATCAAACACAATCAAGATTGGACAGCTCCAGGTTAAAAATTGTTCATAAGTTTAGGGCCATCTATACGCTTGTCATGGAACTAAAAGTAGGTAAAACTTGCTCCCAGAGGGATTTAAACTCGAGCTTGTTGCAATTCACATGTTTTTAATACTAACTACTTAACTCGCTCGTACACTATGCTTTATGATATTTCAAAGCTTTTTTTAGCTACTTGAATGGCGCCTAGTACAATTAATTTTTTTTTTAACAAAATGTAATTTATAAATTGTAAAAAATTTATAATTAAAACTAATTTATTAGTTTAAAAAAGTTAATTCATTTATATCCAGATTTTTAAGCCACTTAATGTATTTCATATTAAACTCATGAAAAACTGTTATTTTGTTAGCGAATGGAACGAACTCTACAGGATAAATTTTGAACTAGCCTAGTATTGCCATCTAGCCACTTGGCATACAACTAAAAGAAACTTTTTTTTACTTCCTGTGCTACTTAATTTATATACCAGGTACTGTTGCAGGCAATATTAGAAATAATTTCGAATATAAGTGAGAATTTTATTAATCCGGGTGCATCATCCTACTTTGTCTTATAAGATTGTAATTTATTTATTTATAATTCCAATATTTATTAATTCAAATACCCGAAAAAAGTAAGGGTGTACCGCTGGGAGTTGAACCACAATTCCACCAATTTGTGCTCGATGAGCCCTTACCAGTAGACCAGTAGTAGTAGTGTAGTTTCTTATTTATTAATTTAATTATGATGGGCTTCAATTACTCTCTCAGTACCAAATTAGTTGCTACAATTGAAAAATTTTCTATTGATTATTGGTACCTACATCAGGAACAGATCATAAACACAGCAGGTGCCACCATTAAGAGCCCCTATAGAGCCTTGAGCTTAGGCAACCAAAACGCTTAACTGTAAGAATTGTTGTCTTAAAAGAATCTATCATTATAAAAAATGCATTTTAGCTGTCTGAACACAAGACTCGTGTCTCTAGGGAGGCGATAAATTATTGGCACTGACTATACTAATATTTTACCGATTATATACAGTTTCTTATCAAAATACGATGTTGAAACTTTCTAATTAAGCTTTGTTTAAAATTAAAATTATTAATATCTTGGACATTTATTTAGATCTTTTGACCTTTTGCTCACTCAGATGAGCTCATAAACACGCCATTGTTCAAATTTCAATTATAAATAATTATTTTTAGGTCATTTTGTTTATTATACCTCAAGATCAATTAAGGCGCAAGAAAAAAAAAACTTCATAGAATGTTTTTTCAACATTGCTTCATTAAGATTCATTCATTATATTTATTATTATATATCTCTAAGGTCATTATATTCATAGTTCATGGCCTCATCATCCAATCTCTTTTTTTTTCTGAAAGGTTGTCTTTCTCAGAATACTTTTTAAAATAATAATTAAAAAATAACAAATCAAAAATAATAAATCAAGGGAAATTATTATAGCGTAAATTTTTCCCTATTTTTATTATTTATTTTTATCCAGGTTGTAGTAATTTAAAAATAAATAAATATCAGATTCATTTTAAAAGAATATTGTTTTTCTGATAAGCCCTTTATATTTAGGTAATAATATTGATCAACAGGTGAATGGAAACCATCGGGGAGATTTTTTTTTTTGTTGCTCCCTTGCCTGCTTGGCTGCTTTATGCCTAATTAGAGTCTCTATTCTTTTTGCTGCTTTTTTTTATACAACTTTCTTCTTAGTTGGCTTATTATATTACAAGCTCTCTTCTCTCCACGGAATTCTTACTTTAATAAGTTTTCAAAAGTTTATAAAAATTAAAATGGTGAAAAATATTAGGAGAAAAAAAAAACTAGATATAAAATCTTTAGATGTTTAAATACAATTATTTGGAAACCTATTGAATTTAATAGTAGCTGAGATTTTTTTGAATAATCTGGTAAAAAGTCTGGAAATAATGATGATCTGTGACGTCATTAATTATATAAAAACACCAGTGTTCTGCTAATAATATTTGATTTGTTTATCGCCCTCTCTGTTGACGTTTCAACCAAACCAATATTTTTCGCCCTTGGGCCTTGGTGTAGTTGGTAGCGTGCTGGACTTCTATACCAAGGGTCGCGGGTTCGGATCCCAGGCAGTCTGATGATTTTATTTAAGCCATTTGGTATCCAAATGGCTTAAATAAATATGCCTGGACCCCAAATATAGGCCTTTATATTAATAAAATAAGAGTATCGTTTAAAGCCTTATATGGCCTGAGTTGCCAAAAAGAATGTGTGTATGAGTGAGTGTGTATGGGGAAAAAGTGAGTGTTAACAAAACAATATTTTTAAAATAAATAAATCATCTTTTTTTAATGAAAATGAAGATTCAAAGCTACTTTCAAGACAAAACTTTTGATGGCTTAGCATTTTAGTTGCCTAAGCTCAAGGCTCCACTCTCGAACACATCAGGCACATGTGACGCCGACTGTATATTTATATAATTTCTGTTTTTTATTATATTTTATAATTTTCAACTTTTGTATGACCGGGGGCTGGCAGAGTAGAGAACTGTCCCCACAATCGTTGGGGTTAAGCGTGGCGAAACCTCGGATTGGTGACCCCGAGGGATGAGCGTGTTTGAACATCACCCGGTAGCCATTGCTACTTAGTATTTTCAAATATATATATGAATATTTATATTTAAACCCTAAATGGCCTCAGCAGACGAGAGGAAAAATTAAAAAATAAAATAAAACTTATATGTTAGTGAAGAAAAATATATTCTTATTGATGATATCAAACTTGAATTAATAATCAATGAAGTCAGTGGCTGTTTTTCTATAGACAGGAGAAGGAACAGGTGCAGCCAAAAAAAAATCATTCTCACTTAATAAGTACAATGGCCCAACTCGCCAGGACATATGATACATAAATTTACATGTATTGCCCTATTGACCAACTCTGGGACTTTAACTATTTTGAAGGACTGAAGATGGGTAAATAAAATTCACCCGAAACGTCTCGTTGAATTGTATTAAATCGGAGACTTTTATTTTTAGCTGCACCTGCTCCTTCCGTTTGTATTAATAATTATGAAAATTTAAAAAAAAATAGAGGCCAAAAAAAGTATTCTTGTCGACTTGAACAGTCATTCCAGACGACTAAAAATACCTCAGTTTAGATAGAAGAGTAGGGGGATGATGCAGGCTGCTTTTTGCAAATGTATGCAAAGGGCGTTAGGAATGTACAAGCGAACATGTTACCCACAACCAACCAAGCCACCCACCCGCCACCCCTAATGTGCATCTGTGTGCGAACTTGGATCTGATGCTATTGATTACCTCCGCCCCCTACCCTTCAACCACACACACACATACACACTCATACAAGCCCCATCATATACAGGCCCTTTATTTTGCTAATAAGAACTTTTTAATTTTCTTTTATTTTTTTTTTTTTAATATTATTTAAAATAACGAGAAAGTGTCTATGTTTGCTAATTAATTTTAATCTTTAGTGTTCTCAAAGTTCATTATAACAAATAAATTGCATCACGATAAATATATAAGAAATAATCGGCTTTCATTTTTTTAATAAGACAAGATAATGGTCTCTATAAAAAAAAAAATAATAAGTGACGTTAATTATAAATTTTCATTAAGGGTAAAAAAAGGGCGTTGGTAAAATATGATCTAAATTAGCCTTTTTTCAATTCTTTTCCTTTAATTTAAAAGTTTATTATTAAAAAAAAAAAAATACTTTTTATTGTCTTTTTTTTTAATAAATGAGAATTTATGAATAAAAGGAAATACTTATTAATTTTTAAAGGTTTTATTATATAAATTCCTTCAAAGTTTAATATTTAAAAGAACAAGAATAATTAAGGAAATCAGCTTTTTTTAAACAAATGAATTAATCCCAATTTCTAATATTTATTATTAACAAATTAGTATTGTAATACTGTGTGATGGCAACAACATCGTCGGTTGCCATTTAATTACCAGCCACCAGAAAAAAAACTGGTGTAACTATGGTTATTTTTCAAAATTTTAACCTCTTTTGCGATATACACAATAAAAAATAAATACAAAATTTTATAAGAATTGGAAATTTTTTTTTAAATGTGTAAAAAGTTCCAAAGGGGACCCTTTTGAATTGAATTTAACATGCAAATCCACATAGGAATTTAACATTGGCTTTCTGAGTTGAAGAGCTGAAAAATGAATCTGAAATACATCAGTAAAGTGTACTTCAAACAATTTTTACGAAAAATTTTACTGATATACTTTTTAAAGAGCATCTAAAAAATAGTTGATTTATGAATTTTAATCAAAATCATTATAGCCAATTTTTAGAAAACCGAGAAAAACTGTAAAAGTTCATCAGTAAAGTACTAGTACTTTTTAGCCGATTTTGTTCAAAAGCTTATTTAAACTGTCCAGGAGGGTACCTAACTCAAATATAAAATTTCAACTACGTAGCTCTTTTCCTTCATGTTTAAAATCGTGACCCACACACAGACATTTTTGAACTCAGGGGATCTCAGAACATGTATTTCCATCAAAATATCGACATCGAATCTTTGACATGATCGCAATAATTTCTCACTATATAGGAAAGAGAAAGTAAAAAATGAATAAATCTGCTCAAGAATAAATTTTATAAAAAAAAGACTTTATTTCTTTATTTTTTTGTATCTCCAATTCGATATTGAATGGAAACCTTTACTAATAATTTCAAATATTAGCACGGTGGTATGTCTTTAGTCGAATGAATAGAATACCACGGCATTTTTATCCTTAGGGAGAGAGTCGGGAGGCTTCCCCCACTCTCGTGTTCCCTCCCCGGTCGATGTTTATGCATGAAGTCAGCCAGAGAACGAACGAGTCTGGGGGATGGTTGAAGCACGACTTAACATTCACAAGTGTGCGATAAAGCGACAGATTGATAAAATATTTCCAACAATTCTTAAAAAAAAAAAAAAAATTAAGATGAAGAGAGGGCTATGAATGTCTTTAAAAGTAATATTGTACTATCATAACCAAAAGAAAAAAATTGTTTGGGGGATATACAGTATTTTCAACCAAAGGTTCCAATTCCATTCAATTAAAAAAACGCGATAAATACTAAATTTTAAAGCCCCCCCCCCCCCCATATGCATTTTAGAGAGAAGATTTTGTATATAAAATCTATAATTGATCTTTCTGTAAAATGGATTTCAATTAAAATTGTTATTAAATTTGTTCAATAAAATTGACACTAAAAGTTATATAGCTAATATAAAAGGTATATAAAGAAAGGGAAAATAATTTAGATAACTAAATTTCTATAATTAAATAATGATAGATTCTTATCTCGATATAAATAACAAAATTATCTGATGTTTTTAGGATTGAATTATTATTGTTTGTTAATAATAATTTCGTACGCTTATCTCTCAAATGTTTGTGAAATTAAGATTAGCATTTTATGCGTCTCGTAAAAAAATTTTTGCACTTTTCTTAAAATGATATTGAAAATGATTTTTATTGATAATTGCGATATGTATTCGAGATATTGTAGATGGGCGCAGATATTCAACCTGGCTACCATCCATCCATAATTGATACAGTCCACTATTTCTTTTTTAATATTTAGAATAAAAACTCTTATTTTAGGTCTATGGTCTCTTATACTGAAAAACACGAGTTGCTATTTGTTGAAAAAAAGCCTTCTAATTAAATTGATCCTACGACCGTAGGCACTAGTTGAAACATAGTAACATAGGGGTTACAAATTGTTTTATTAACTTTGTCTGAAGAGGAAGTATTTTTTTTTAATTTAAAATAATATGTAGGTTTAGAGTGTAACTTAACTCAGGGGCTCACATCTAGTGAGTACGTGGATGGCGACCACGAGTTACCCGAGCCAAGACTAGCATTTCTTCTGCCAGTCTTTCCCAAATGCCTAAAGCGCAACTTCCTGTGACGAATATTTATTTTATTGTCCAAGAGATTTATTTTATTTATTTTTTTAATTTAAATTGAAATGTTCTCTGAGGTGATTTGTGTAGCTCATATAATCAAGCATAAATTCATCATTAAATCAACTACTGATTTAATTAAATCTTTAATAATAGGCCTACATTTTTTTAAAATTGAATTTGCTCCTATCAGGGATTGGCAGATTGCGGTTAGTTTATTAAATAGGAACTTTCTAGGATTAGTTCCGCTTCATTTAGAATAATTTTTTTCCAATATCTGAGTTTTAACTCGGCGACCTTTATAAAATATTCTACTATATATTTCTATTCTCTTCTAATATCATGGAATTAGTATTTTATTTTTGAAAATATATTTAATTTTTTCATTTTTCAAGTTTTTGTATTTATTAATTATATAATAATTCTTACGTAAATATTATCCGCCACCGATTGGATAAGCTGATATTTTGATTGATAATTAAAAAAAAATTCTACAATAAAAAAAAAAAAAATTAATGAATGCCCTGATTGATATTAATCTGTATGGGGATATAAGAAGAAAGTTCACCAATCAATTAGCTTGAGTCATAATTTTTAATAAGCAATCTCGCTGGTTGGTTGGCATTTATTGAATAGCAGGGAGGTGGGGGTGGGAGAGGGGACGAGGGGGAAGGGGAGGGGGTGTGCATTTGATTTGATGGATTAATTGAAAACCCGCATGAGATCATTGGACATTCCTAAGTCGCAATGAGGATTTTGGTTTCATGTTATTAAATTAATAACCGTGCTGGCCATGACACGTGACAGCCCAAAAGTTAAATTACATGCCAGTTTCAAGATACGGTAATTAATTAGTGGAATAATATAATAATAAAGCTCATATTGTATCATTGTTCTTATCATTTATGTTATGGTTGCAAACAGGATAGGATTTATTACCGGCTTTCAAAGATTTCAAAACAGTCTAGAAGATAATTTTGACGAGTCATAACTCACTATTAGGGGATGGGAGTTTTTATTACGTAAATTATAATTAAATTCAGTAACAATAAAAATAATAATTTCAATGAAATATAGTATTGATTTGGTTGCAAAGAAGCGGGGATAATTACCAACCATTAATAGAAAACATTTTAATGAAATTTATTGATTTTACTTTAGTGAAATTATAGTCTGGTCACTTTTGGAATTACATAAATCCTCCTCCCTCTGAGTTTTTCCCTTCTTTTAATAAATATATTTTTAAAAACATAAATCGTATTTTTAAATAAACCGTGCCTAAAAAAACTGCAGCAAGTGTTGCCTAACAGTAGGCGTAATTCCAGTTTATTTTAAACTGGAAACCGTTGGCTCTAGTTGAGAATATTTTTTTATTTTTATTTATTTATAATATTTATGGCATATCACCATTACAGGCTTTTATGCCTACATTTTTTTTCATATAATCACTTACAAAAAAAAAAAAAAAAATCTAGATTCTATTAAACATTTGAATGTCTTTTAGATATAAAATTAATTTGTGTAGATCTTCATTTAGAGCTCTGGCAAAGTTTCGATGTAAACCCACAGATCTTCTTGCATCTTCAAATTTACCACATTCCACAATTATATGCTTTGCGGTCACCACTCTTCACAGACAGGCGGATCTTCCCTTGTGAATAAGTGGCAATGAGTGAAACGTGTATGGCCTATCCGCAGTCTCGCTATTACGACTTGATTCTTCCTATTAGTTGAATAGTCAACTTTGACGTTCAGCTCCGGCATCACTTCCTTCAACTTCGAATTACTGCTGGCCCATTTTTCCCTCCATTTCCCTTGGAGCTTCAATTTGGCAACACTCTTCAAATCTTCATAAAATATCCGATCAAAATCTATAAAATTTTTCTCAGTTCCTTTTCTCGCCGCTAAGTCTGCCCTTTCATTCCCCCTGATCCCAACATGTCCAGGCGCCCATATAAAAATCACCTCCCCTCCATAACTATTTATTAATTTTAAAATAAAGTGTATATTTCTTATAATTATGTGTTTGCTAAAAAGAGACTCTATTGATTTTAAAGCACTCGATGAATCTGTAACAATGACAACCGATACACCCTCTGAGCTATTGGCTGAAAGCGCTAGTTCTAATTATTATTTTTTTTTTTTTAATAGACTTGGTGTATTAGAGACAATTTAATTTATTAAAGTTTACAAAAAAAATTTATCCCAAAGAAGAAACTATTAGGGGTGGAAAATCCTTTCTGATAAAATACTTTGATGAGGGAAAAATTGAATAATTAATTTTTCCAAATAAATTTCATTATGATTATATTTAATTAAACTAATATATTTTTAGAATGATAGACAAGAAGAGAGGATTAATATATTTTTAATGTATTAGAAGTCATTTAGGCATTACTGTAAGTGGTTTAGAAGGAGGGGTATCACATTTACTTACTTTAGCTGACAACAAGAAGGAGGAGGCATTAAGATTAATATGTCAGTATTTTAAAATAATAGCCTAATAATTTATCGTAATAAAAATGAAATAAAACTAGTTGATTTACTCATTTTCTTTTTTACTAAACTTAAAATAGTTTAATAATAATAATGGCGCAGTCCTGATTATTTAAATTTCTTTTTCAAAAAAAGAGAGGTATGGTTCTTTTTTATTTCACTTTTTGTGAACAATATATCAAAATTTTATCGTGGCTTTACTGTGTCCTCACCCCCCTCTTTTTTTGAAAAAGAAAATTAAAATAGTTTTTATTGGGATATTATTGAAAAAATATTTCTACATATACAGAAATAAAATATGTTCATTCTAAAATTTATTTGAAAAAATTAACTTTTTCCAAGTGTTCCAGTTTGTGTGTATTATTAGAATGATTTTCCTCTAGCAATAGCTTCACTAGTGATTAGTCTCTAAGCTATAAATTTTATTTAAATTAAATAGACTTAAATAAATAAAGTACTCTCTGATTCTGAAAACCCGAGTAAAAATTATTTAAAATGATCCCCATGCCCGCAGCATCCCCTAGGATCATTTTTACTCGAAAAACATTTTGCGTTTTACGCCTGTCGTTAGGCAACCAAAGAGACAGGCATTGTTTATTCCTCTTTTTTTAATATTTTTAATAATAATTAAATCCAGATGCATCTCATGCTTGGCGGGGTCTTTATCGATTGATCCTCCCTCTCCCCTTCCATCCTCAAGTTCTCAAACCCCCTGGGGTACCTGAGACCCCCACTCTCTTTCCTTTCTCTTTCTCTCATCGCTAATTGTGTTTTCTGCGCAATTAAAACGCGCCCCTAATGTCTCGGCGCTCGTTAAAACTCTTTACTTCCACCCCCCGAAACCCATTCCACATTCGAAAAAAAGGGAGATGAGATGAGGTCCAGGAACCGCCTCCGAAACGAAACTACTCAAAAAAAATAAAAATAATAATAATTACATTTTATATGCATTGGATTAATAAAAAGACAATTAGATATTCAACGTATGGTGAATAAAAATTACGCTATTAAATTATAACGGGGTGAAATTTTTTTATGGATAAAAATTTAATTAATGTAAAATTTTTACAGGTATATTTTTTATTCTTTTTATAATTTCAACGGAAATAAAAAATAAAATTCTGCGATTTTTTCCACCTCTATTCCAATTTGACTGCCTTAATCCGCTTTTTAGAATAAAAACTTTTGTTTGTTGAAAAGTACGATATTAATAAATTCTCTCTCGGCTCTAATGATCTCATTATTCGGAAAATAATATGCTCCTTTTATGGTCCAAAGAAATAATATGATGATTTGGTCTCATTAAATTATCATTTCTTTGGACCAAAGAAGGATATTTTGGGATTTTGGAATAATGAGGTCATTAGAGCTGTGCAAATTCACTTGTAGATTCAAACGAAAAAAAAGAAAGTTCTTTGAAATAAGAATTAAGGAGAGATTGAAGGATGAAAGAGTATTTTACATTTAACGAGGATTACATTAAAAATAAAAATACTACATATACTATGTTATTTATATTATAATAAATATTCGTTTTAATTTCAAACGTGTATAATTATTACCATAATTATAATAAGCGCGACTTAATATTACCAAAAATTTGCTGAAGAGATAGAATTTCAATCAAAAAAAAAAATCTATTCATATTTAACAGGATAAAAGGAAATTTAATTGAAGAGATGAATTCTTTGAAAATAACGTTATGACATCTTAGGTAAAATGAGAAAGAATATTAATTTATGAATTAGCAAGACGATTATCATGAAAATTTAAATTTTAGTGTATCGGAATGGAAATCTCTTCTTTAATCATTTTCTTTTTTTTTTTTTTGAAGAAAAATTATATTTGTTTCCACTTTCTCATGAGGAATAAAATATGTCTGCAGGGCCGGATCTAGGGGGCGGGGGCAGTGGGGGCAGTGCCCCGGGCGGTAGATATCAGGGGGCGGAAATTAAAGATTTAGGCTACTTAAAAAAAAAAAAGGTAAAATGATATGAATTTTGTATAGAAAATTTTAAGAAGGGGATGGCAAATTAAATTTTGCCCCCCTAAAAAATATCCTAGTTCCGGCCCTGTACATCTGTGGTCCCTTATTTGATTCAATTATTTATCTATTTATTTATTTTGATTATTGGTTATTAATTTATTTATTTGATTATTTATTTGGTTGTTATGATTGTTTAATTAATTTAATTTATTTGTCTATTTATTTACTTATTATTGATAGTTAGCTGTTTTGATGGTAAGCTGACCGAAATGACAGAATTAATTGTGTTGGGTGAAAATTCTTGAGCATTCCCTCAATAGCACATTTATTTGATTCTTATTTTAATTTTAATTTATTTCTAAAAAAAATATTTCACCGGTCCCGTACGCTTTCAAAGCCTGAAGAAGAGCATGAACATTTGCTCGAAACTTCGACAAAAAGATAAATATTTTTTTAATTTTCTCCTTTTGGATCTCTTTCTCTAAATATTTTTAATGATACACTTGGTGATATGTTTCGAGTTTTTATTGGTGAAATAATACACTTTATATTTTACGTCATCTTCAGAAGTGGAACCACAATAAAAGCTCTAAACATATCACCTAGTATATCATTTAAGATAAGACAATGTTGCTTCGATTGAAAGTTTAAATCTTTATTATTATTTTTTACATCTATAGTCTTTGATCCTGTCGGTATTTATTCAATTTAATTTGAATAAATTTTTACCGATACCTTAAAAAAACAAAGTAAATTTATATTCTAACAAGACCAAATAATAGAGTAAGGCTGACCGCACACGGTCGATTTTTAGTGACATAAAATGCATTAAGCTCAATGCAGGTGCGCACACGACAACTCGATTTTTTAATGCATTTATGTCCATCGACTAAACTATCGCTCGACTAAAAATCTCCCAGCCGAAGTAATAGTGCCAAAAATTTCAAAGCCAGAGAGGGAATAATATTTATTTTTATTATTATTATTAATAATAAAAAAATTATGAAAATGAAGAGGTGAAGCTGGCAAATGGCGAGAGAGATGCTCATAATAAATTGCCAGCTGCAGAAGAGGAGTAGTAGAATGGATTTTGGAAGGCTGACTGGATTGGTATCGATTGGGGCAGCCAACCACCCCGGGGATCCTGGGGTCCAGGGGTTCTATTCTTTCTTTCTTGGCTTCGGTTTCTGCTCAAACAAAAACTTCTTCGCCTCCCTCTACACAAACAGATGACCAATAACAAATGATAATCAATCACTCCTACAATCGAAATATTAATTAGAAGGCAACTTGCCAAAATCCATCTAAGATATTTGTATCGATGAATGGTGAAAAAGTTTTTCAGTAAATTTAAAAAAAAAAAAAAAAAAAAAATACACTTATCCTACTTAACAAAACTATAAATATTATTATACTAAGAAACTCACACCGTAACCAAAGACAAAAATACAAAATTAAGTTGTTATTACCCCCCCCCCTGGCCTAGAGGTTAAAGGTGTTGACAAATGTCAATATTGATAATCTTAAATCTAAGAGGCGCGGGTTCATTTGGATACGAAATGATATAAACAAATGTGCATGGACCTCAATAAATATCGTATATTTAAATAAATAATTAAAGTTTATATGGCCTAAGATGACAAAGACTTTAAAAATAATAGTTTTTATTAATTATTATCATCTATATATGGACCCTGTTATGCAATGGTGTGTCAAAGACCACAAAATTCAAAATTGAGTTAAGCACGGAATATTGTTCCAAATGCTATAATTAATAGTATTTTTTATGAAATATGTCCTAAAAAAATTTATATTTAATGTTACTTGCACAATTGACAACAAAAATTATAGTATAATCCAATTAAAACAAAAATCTTGATTTTTTCAAAACTCAATGTTTGGTCTTTGACACACCATTGCATAACAGGGTTCATATATAAAAATGAAATGGGAAAAACTTATGTATGTATATTCAGAGAGGAAGGGTAGAGGCAGCCAAAAAGGAAATAATTCTGATTGCTACAACAATTTTCCGGAGACGGTTTCGGTGCATTTATTAGTGCTCCATCTTCAGTCCTTTCTATAATAAAACATACACATCAATATGAAAATATACATGTATATATCAAATATAATATAACAATATGAAATAATCTTTAGAATTATTTTTGTGCTCAGAGTTAGTCTAAAATTGCTTGATATATAATATGTCTTTAATTGGTTACAATTGAACATGTATATTGTTGAACTGGCATACAATGTTTGACAATGGTCCCCCAAAAAAGTGAACTATATGAATGAATACAAATATATTATTCTTAGATTTATATAAACGAATCGTATCCGGTCAGTAACTAATTTATAAAAAAAATTATCATAATATCTATATTTAAATTCTTAACTTATTAACTTGGTAGAGCCTTTGACGCTGTGCTCTTCCAGAGTTGAATGGAGACACTTCATTATACAATAATTGTCAATAATTAAATTAAAATAATCTAAGAATGATTTTCTCAATTAATGTGAAATATCGTAATCGAAATGTCAAAATTTTTTAAAAAGAATTTTTTTAATATTCATTTGTATAAATTAATAAAAGTTAATAAGTTAAGAATTTAAATATAGATAATGAGAAATTTTTTTTATAAATAGATAAATTAGTTGACTGACCGAATACATTCGTTTATATAAATCTAAGAATAATATATTTGTATTCATTCATATAGTTCACTTTCTTGGGTGACCATTGTCAAACATTGTATGCCAGTTCAACAATATACATGTTCAATTGTAACCAATTAAAGACATATGTATATATCAAGCAATTTTAGACTAACTCTGAGCACAAAAAAACAATTCTAAGTTATTTCATATTGTTATATTATATTTGATATATACATGTATATTTTCATATTGATGTGTATGTTTTATTATAGAAAGGACTGAAGATGGAGCACTAATAAATGCACCGAAACGTCTCCGAAAACTGTTGTAGCATTCAGAATTATTTCCTTTTGGCTGCCTTCTGCCCTTCCCTCTCTGAATTATCATCACAGCCACCACACCTTAGTTATGTATGTATATGTTCTATAGAAATCCACAATTTTCAATGAATCTATTTGAAATTAAGTACACATATAGTACATGGACCAGGGAGTATCGCAGTAATAATTTGAATCTCCCCCCTTAAATAACTTTTGGAAAATTAATTTTATTCAATATGGGAACACAAAATCAACAAGTTGGCTAGAAATTAAAGAGTCAGGTAGATGCTCTGTGAAATAGCTCTCTGGGTATATGAGACGGGGCTGTGGGAGGAGCTACGCAGCAGTTGAAAAAAGAAGAGAGCACGCATACGACTGACTCTTTGAACAGTCATAAACAGACCCTTTGTGCTGACCTCACTCTTTCCCTCCAAACCTACCATACGTTTTAACGACCGGAAGAACGGTACAGTACAGGCCGGTCCGTTGCACGGTCTGACGCCTGTTGAAAAAAGGAAGAAAGAGACAGACATAAAAGGAACTGAAGAACTGCCTGTCCAAGCTCGGGCAGCTCGTGGTCGCCATCCACGTACCCACAAGATGTGGGCCCCTGAGCAAGTGTAAAGCCTCCCGGTAGCCATCGGTATTTAAAAAATTTGTTAATAAATCCAAACCCCTAAATGACCTAAAAGCGTTTAAAAAAAATGATTCAGGCATATTTATTTATATACCTAATGATTTAAATAAATAGGATTTCCGGCGATCCGAACCTACGTTCCTTGGCTTTTAAGGATAATAATTGACTTTTGTCACTATCTTTAACCTCTGGGCGGTGAAGGGAGGTATATTTTACTTATCGTATTAATATAAATTAATATCATATTGTTTTGAGGTAGCAAAAATTTCCTTAATAACATTTTCGTTCCCTCTTTCTCCCTCCCACTCTACTCCAATTCATTCATTCATCATCAAGACATAATAAAAAAAAAAAAAGATCCGATTGAATGGAAGCTTTTGCTGTTTACAACAAGCAGGAAAGAAAGAATGAGAGAGAGAGAGAGAGAGAGAGAGAAAAAATGGCGAGTAAATTGCCAATAGTCGTCGTCCCCGTCCCCGTCCCCGTCGTCGTCGTGCAAAGGGCCTTAAAGATTGAATTCGGGTCCCTTCTCTCCTGTTCCTGTCCTCTCTCACTCTTTGTGTGTAAAAAAGACGAATTACTCCCTACCTCCCATCTCTCAAGCCAAAATGTCCAGCCACCAAAGAAAGGCTTAGCTTTAATACCTAAATAAATAAAAAAACGAATCGTCTTGTATTTTTATAATAGAGTAGACTTGAATAAATAAGACCATTGGCGTGTGTGGGTGTGCTAAAGTGAAAAACGATTTAAAATTAGAAAAAAGAGGCTCTTAAAGGAGAAAGAAGGTAAATGTTTTTTTTTTTTTTTTTTTTTTTTTGGATCGCTTACGATAAAAAGTAAAACATCTTCTGATTTTCCAAATAGAACTGGGGAATTGAATTTAGCTGAGCGATCCATTTGCCGACCATTTACTAATAAATAATAACTTAAATTTGATGTATAAGTGGTCTTTATCATCAAATTGAAATGTTATATCCATGGGCGTAACTAGGGGGTACCGGGGGGGCTGGCCCCCAGCGAAGGCTCGCGCCCCCCTCCTCCAAAAGCTCCTTGCCCCAATAAAAATTGAGAAAATATGGGGCTTTCCAGGTCCACCGGAGGATAGCTGGTCCCCATGCCCCCCCCCCAGCCAAATTCTCTAGTCATGCCCATGATTATATCCCTTCTTCTCCCTGTTAGCTACCACAATCAAGAATTGTTGTAAGAGAAAAAGTTGGTCGTCTCATCTGAAAATGAAGCTACTCACGGAAAATTAGCTTGTAACTTGTAAAAATGGGCCCGATCCTGGACCTAAAGGAGGTTAGAGCGTCGTCCAAACGTACTTAAAAAAAAACTAGACCATTATAAGGAATTCTTCAATGCGGTTTTTGTTTAAATGTAATTAAATTCATAAGAGATTATTGACATCGAGCTATAATTTTTTTAATGACTTATTAAAAAATTATTGGAATTAATTTTTTTGTTATCAAGCAAATACAAAAAACAATCAGTCCCAATAATCTTTAATTTTTTCTAAATTTAAAAATCAATTTATTGTTATTATTAATCACTTATTAATTAAGGAATTTTTAAAATAAGCTTAGATGATTTATTTAAAAATCAACTGTCAAATTAGTTCAGCATTCTTGCAATAGATGGCAGGCTAGTCTAACAGCCGATATAGTTCCCTATTTTTATGCTTTTATAAAAGATACATAATATACATATAATAACATTTATAAAGTATTTATTGTTAAAAGATCAATGAAAATCAACCAAATGCTTTAAATATTATTAGCTACCATTCTGACATCTCTTGGCAAATTTTTGAATTACTTGATTTTTGGGCATACTTTTTATGACACACTACGCCATCTTATTGGGAAAAACATGCGTAACCACTTCGCTCCCGGACCCCCTTAAGAGAAAGTAATAAAAAGCATTTTGGTGTGCGCATTAGGTATGGATTGGTGTTCGATTTATCCTCGTATTTGATACATATGTCAGCTGATTGTGTGAACTTGGCAACACTAGTTGCGAAATTGATATTTATGCAAAGGGATTCTGATTACGGAAGTAATTATTATTATTTTTTTTTTGGATTAATATTTACAAAAAAAGACCTTTTCACAAGTTTAACGTCAAAGGGATGACGGCTCTCTTCTGTTGCGCACAAAGTTAACTTAATTATTATAATTATTAAAAAAAATAAAATAAAATAACCATTAAAATTCATATGTATATTTTTTTTAAATAAAAATTATTATTTATTTAATTGGGAAATAAATTTAATATATGAAAAAAAAAAAAATACATAAAAGGTAAAAAACATTTTTTTTTTTTAATTTGTATTATATCAATTAAATTATTGGTAATTAAAAACCCTCAAATGAGGGAAATTATTTTTTTTTTTAATAAGTGGAAATAAAAGGCCATCAACATTTATTTTAAACAGATATAAAGTATTTGATGTCGATGAGAAAAGTGGCTCTCAAACGATTAGATAGATAAAAATCTGGTGTGACTGGTCGCACAGCACACAGCTTTCTCTTACCTTCAGTAATTGGAAAGTTGCATTCTGTACTTGTTACACCAAATTTTTTTATGGCGGCATATATTTAGTTTCCGACAGTAAGGCACATTTGAATTCAAGATGTAAAATTTATAAACATGGAAAAATATTTATATGTTGAAACGGTCGGGGTGAGTTGTATTATTATTCACTTTAAAATAAATCCACGCACATTAGAAAGAAAGCCGAGAGCTACGCGCAAGGCATGGCCTGACTAAACTTG
>JAKCPI010011608.1:0-14448 GCA_023213315.1 Euborellia annulipes | reverse complement strand
GTTGTGCTACCAGTCTCACGGGATTTTTTTTTTAATTTATTTTTGTTTTGAATTGTCGTTTGTTGACTCTCATATTTGAATAGTCTTTAAACAATCAGCACAATACAAAATAGGATGTTTCACCCATATAGCTAGCTATATATTTGACCAATTCAGCTTTGGATTATATTTTAATTTTAAAAACATGCATTCTAAAACAATACTGGAGATGTTTTTAATTCAAACAAAAGACCTGTTTTTTTTTAATTTTTTTTTTTTTTTTTTTGGAAAAATTATTTTTTAATATTTTTTATATAGATTATTATTAAACAATAGACTTTAGGTTAAAAAAAAAAAAACCTTTGGTAATCGAAAGTTGTGTTCTGTGCTTGTCACACCAGATTTTTTGTGTCGGCATATACAGTATTTAGTTTCCGACAGTACGCCACATTTGAATTCAAGATGTAAAATTTATAAACATGGTAAAATATTTATATTTTGTTACCATGGCAAACATTTCTCTCATCTTTTCTGTGAAGTACAAGAGTAAAGTGGTCTTCAGAAGATTTCAACGGCAAAATGAGAATACACATTTTCAAGAGCATCGAAAAAATAATTGATTTTTAAATTTTATTCCAAATCGTTAAAGCGAATTTAGAGAAAATCCAAAAATCCTGAAAAAGTACATCAGTAAAGTAGGCCTTCTAGTACTCTTTGGCCGATTTTGTTCAAAAGCTTCGTGACACGTCTCAGGGGGTGCCTAACTTAAATATAAAATTTCAATCTCCTACCTTTTTTCATTCTTGAGATATTTTGTTCACAGACAGACACACACAGAACAGACCATGTTGCGAAAACCAATTTTTTTGATTCAGGGGACCTCAAAAGACGTATATCCATCAAAATCTCGACATTTTTGACATGAACCCAATACTTTCTCTATATAGTATATGTACCAGTATATTATCATATACATATAGGTAAGATAAAGTAAAAATGTTGAAGCAAATTTAATGAACTCTCGGATTAAATTAGGCATACCCTTACCTGACCCTTTGCCCTTTACCTCTCAAGCTGATTCATCCGTCTTTTTGTAAATGATAAATCTGAGTTTTCAGGTTGGCATAAGAGGTCGAGGATCATTCTCAACTAGCACCCTCTGTTTGTGTATACTATGCATGTGCGTGTGTGTGTTTACGTCCTTATTGAAATTCTCTTTCTCTCCGTCAATCCACATTGCGTTTTGCTCGCCTCACTTCTCTTTTATCCTCTCTCTCTCTCTCTCTCTCTCTCGTTAAACAAATTCCTATTTATATTAGGCTGTACAAAATATCTCCTTTTACAGTTCTCATACTCAAACGCCTTTGATTTATCACCAAATGTCGCTCTTAACTTGATCTAGAAAAGGGATTCTTAATGACTCTTAAACTATTAATTATGAGACCATTTAAATTAATGTCAACAAAAATGGCATTCGCAAGTGGATTTATTAACTTTTATTTAGTAAATCTTCATGATGACTTTGAAGCATTTAGTAAGGCCATGCTGCTCTCTTCTTCCTTTCAAAAATTATCAATCTATCCAGACAGGTTGAATTTTTTGAAGTTTGAATATGCTTGTTATATACATAAACGTAAAATATATTATTTTTGTCCACTTTGAAACTTCAGCTTCGTTTTAATGAATCTTTAAAGTCTTAAAAACTTTTTCCTTTATTTTTATATTTATATTAAAAACTTGAAAAGTTTTTTTTTTTTGTCCATATTCTATATGGTGTAATATTTCACAAAATATTTTCTTTAATTAAACCAAATTTATCAGGCATCCAATTATAAATATTCTCTACACTTTTCCCTTAATGAATTCTCTCATTAGTTTTAAATATTAAATTTTATCTTATAAGTAAGTTTTCATTCTCTCGTTATAAAGAAAGGGTGGGAGTCTAAAAAATAGTGTTACTAAACTCTAGCAGGCACATAACAAGAGGGGGCTCGAGGCTTCAACCCCCTCTCCCCTGGGACACGAAAAACGTATCGATACCTTTGTTCCGATACTAGTACTTTTTTAACTTGATACTTTTTTCGATGCTTCACATACATTAGTACTTTATAATAACTAAAATTGGAATGGGAGTCCCTCTTCTTGATAGTTGTCAATCCGAGGGATGATCACGAATTGGCTTTTTCTATCTCCGCATACGATTTTGCAACCAACTGTATGACGGCCGAAGGGTTCGATTGGGAGGCGCGTGCCATTGCACTACGTCGAGATTCTTGAGGAGCATGACGATCGCTCCACGACGAAGTCGAAGATGTGAGAAGGATCTTATGCAGGAACTCCACCGGTTAATGGTTGGCATCTAATAGATCTCATCGATGGACATGTACACCATGTTCCTCAGTTACCATCCGTTAAGAACATCGTCATTAAGAAAGTCGACGTCGATGTTCGTCGGTGCGAGAATCGCCTGTTCCGCGAGTGAGCCAATAGTTGCGCCTTCAATCTTTTCTCCGAAAACCTAAAATTAGAATTAGTGTTCTCAATAAGTTCTCTCTGAGAAAACTACAATGATTGAATGTTAGTTAAAACCGCTTCCTTTGTGACGATGTTTTCATAAACTATAAAATAGAAATATTTTTATGAATATCTCTGTTTATGTGTTCTATGATAATTGGTCAAAATTTGTCCCCTCCCTTCATGTACACCGATGAATTGATAAATAAAAATCATGTAATGGTCTTATCATATCAGATTTTAATTGCATTTTTTTTATCTACTTTTGTTTTATAAAATCATTGTACACTTTTATCTGATACCGAGGGTATTTAATTTTTTTTTTACTTCGCTCTTAAAAAAAAAAATCTAAATTGGAAATTGGACAAGACCGCATCCCCTCCCGTTGACGGATTAGGGTTAAATGGGTTTCATGAAAATATTTAATTATAAGCACTTCACCCGTTTTATTTCATCTAGTGAAATAATTTGGATGTGGCGTGCTTTTGGGGAATTATATCACTATTTTTAGACGAATAATCATAATCCAAATTGCATTTTCACCCTTGCCGGTAAATGTAATATTTTTTTTTAAGTAAAACAAAAATCGTTTGGCAAAATAAAGCCTAGATTCAAATTAATGAGTTTACCTTAATTATAATTTTTTCTTATCTATAATTAAAATATTCATTAAATTCATTCAATAGAATCTGATTGACATAAAGGTTTTTGATAAAAATAACAAATTTTCTTTCACTTTTATTCATTACAACTAGAGTTTGGCATCAACTAAATGTGTGGTTAAAAATTCAGTTTGAATCAGGGGTCAGGTGTTGGTATAAAATAAAATCATTCATAGTATTTTAACTATAAAAACTAAAAACTCGCTTTAATTTTCTCGGTGTTGTTGTCGGGAAAACTCAGCCGAGACGCCAGGACGGTTTGAATAATAAAATACTGTATACAAATAAAACACTTGGTTATTTGTTTCAAGTTATTAATAACACTTAATACGAATTCTAACATTAGTATAACATTTTGAGAAGATTATTATGGTGGTTTCTAATTATAGACCACATTTTGTCTTATTTATTAAAAATACAAATTCTGTTCAATGTTTCAACATCTTATTCTTCAATCGTTTTCAAGTACTGTTCACTTGCTCTGACTCAAGTTTAATAAATAATTAATACAAAATGTGGTCTAAAACTCCCATAATAATAATATTACTAACCACAAAAGCTTTAATAATTTAAAAAATGTTTCACAAGTTCCTACGGTCAAAATTTTATATTATTTGAATAATTTGGACCGTTTATTTTGAAAGTCTTGCAAGTCCATTTTTTTTTAAATGAGATATCACATAATTTATGCTTAAATTAATGTAAATTTTCTATGTATAACTAGCTAGTGGTAAATTTCTTAAAAATTTCCCATGTTTTGTACAAATGAAAATTGGCCAGTAAATAGATTTTTTAATAAACAGATATGTTAACCTTTCATTTTCTCGAAACAATAGAAAATGGACTTACACCACTCTCAAAATAAACGGTCCATTTAATCAAATCAAGATTTTTGTAAATTTTAACAAATTAAAAAATAAATAATTTTAGGGACCTCAAAACGTGAAGATCCATCAAAATCTCGACATCGAATTTTTGACATGAATCCAATACTTTCTCTCTATATATATATTACATATATACATAGGTAAGAGAAAGTAAAAAATGTTCATCAAGAATATTTTAAAGAACTTGCAGGGGTCCGAGAGTCAGTCTTAAGGTAAGGATCTTCTTTTTTTTTTTTTAATAATTTGCAGGGATTCCTAATTGTGGACCTCAAAACGCATTTTGGTAGCTTCAGAAAAATTTCTATTCTTTTTACTAAATATGTCACCTAGAAGTAGTACTTTAGAAAGATGTAAAAGAATAAAATAATACCATACATTTTTTTTTTTTTTTTTTGTATTATATTTGTAAATTGTACTTAGGTTAATAATCTTTGAGTTTCCTTTCTCAAGGAATTCGAGCATGCGCACCCGAGTTATTTACGTAAATTACAGTTATTTACGAGATTTTTTTGTAAATAACTGCAAAATGCCGCTTCGCAACGCCTCTTTTGCTATTTTTATCAACCTTTTTTTTATCAAGTTATCAAGCTTGTTCTTCCGAGAAATAAACTAATTTCATGAATTTAATTGTTTTGTTCATCCTTTGAATTATTTAATAATAATTAAATATTAAAAATCCTCTCAAGAAGATGTCTTTGATCAATCAAGAAGACATGTCAAACGATGACATCAAATACCCCATTCATTTTGGTAATTTATTTTTATTTTATAACCTCAATCACATCTTTCATTTATTTCTAGTCATTCATTTTCTTTTTAAATCACAAACTAGTACATTTAAATATAAAATATAAATTAGCTTATTCCTTTTTGCTAAATCATTTTAGAATTTATTATGAAGAGCAGCAAAAAGCAAAGCCTTTGTATGCCAAACGCCAAAGGAGAGTTTCGCATTAAAATTTTATTTGTCCATCACATTTGACATTGGGGTCATTCCATGTCAAATCATCCAGCTTCTCTCAGATTTGGATGAAATTTTTCTTATTTGTTGCTTTTAACAACCTTAATAGCAGTCCAAAATTATATACAATATTCCTAATACTAAAGAGAAAAAAACGCTATATTTTCAGCAATTGTTTTTAATTCGTTAGTAAGGCAATATTTCCAGATATTTCGGAGACCTATCGGCACTCCTTCCTCAGTGGATTTCACCTCATTCACCACATTACGGCCCTTACAATTAAAACGCTTGGAAGCGACATGTTATATGATCAGCATCCTTTTAAACATGATTAATATTTTTAATAGGTCTCCGAAATATCTGGAAATATTGCCTTACTAACGAATTAAAAACAATTGCTGAAAATATAGCGTTTTTTTCTCTTTAATAAACCAACTTCAGCAACCACTTGAGGAGAATTCCTAATACTTTTTAAGAAAAAATCTTAAAAGTTGGAAAAACTGAGCTTGGGAAGCCTTTCCGAGGTTCTAGTTGAAGTGATCTTTTTACTTTCTCATGCCCCTATATATGTTAATACACCGTATAGAGAGAGAAAGTATTGGATTCATGTCAAAAATTCGATGTCGAGATTTTAATGGATATATACGCTTTTTGAGGTCCCTTAAGTCCAAAAAGTTTTCACAACATGGTCTGTCTGGGTTCAATTTAAAGGATGAAGGAATTGAGCTAGGAGGTTGAAATTTTATAGTTAAGTTTTGTACCCTCCTTGACCTCGAAAATAAGCTTTTAAACAAAATCGGCCAAAGAGTACTAGTACTTTACTGATGTACTTTTTCAGTTTTTTTTCGATTTCCTCAAAATTCGCTGCAACGATTTTGATTAAAATTCAAAAATCAATTATTTTTTGGATACTCTTTAAAATATATATTCCTATTTTGCCCTAGAAATCTTTTGAAGACCACTTTACTCTTGTACTTCATTGGAAAGAAAGAAGAAATGGTTGGCATGGTAGCAAAATATAAAAATCTGGTGTGACTGGCCACAGCACACAACTTTCTCTTACCTTCGGTAATCGAAAGTTGTGTACTGTTCTTGTCACACCAGATTTTTTGTGTCGACATATATTTAGTTCCCGACAGTACGGAACATATGAATTCAGATGTAAAATTTATAAGTATGGGAAAATATTAATATTTATATTTTGTTACCATGGCAACCATTTCTCCTATCTTCCCTATGAAATACAAGAGTAAAGTGGTCTTCAGAAGATTTCAATCACAAAATAAGAATATACATTTTAAAGAGCATCTAAAAAATAATTGATTTTTGAATTTTAAAAAAAATCGTTGGAGCAAATTTTGAGAAAATCGAAAAAAACTGAAAAAGTACATCAGTAAAGTACTAGTACTCTTTGGCCGATTTTGATTAAAAGCTTATTTTTCCGGTCCCGGAGGGTGTTTAACTTAAATATAAAATTTCAACCTCCTAGCTCAATTCCTTCATGCTTAAAATTGAACACCCCACACACCCACACACCCACACACCCACAGACAGACCATGTCGCAAAAACCACTTTTTTGGATTCAGGGGACCTCAAAACGTGTATATCCATCAAAATCTCACATCGAATTTTTGACATGAACCAATACTTTCTCTCTATATATATATTACATATATACATAGGTAAGAGAAAGAATAGTTTCCCATGTTTATAAATTTTACATCTGCCCACGGGGCTTGGAGTAGTTGGTAGCTTGCCTACCTTCTATACCGAACGTCGCGGGTTCGGACCCCAGGCAGTCCGATGATTTTATTTAAGCCAATTGGATACCAAATGACTTAAATAAAAATGCCTGGACCCCCAATTGATATATTAAACATACTGAGTATCGTTAAAAGTCTTAAATGGCCTCAGTTGCCGAAAAGACTGTGTGAATGAGAAAAATTTTTTTTTGGGAATTAAATTTAAAATTTTAAAAATTAATACTTAAAAATTTGATTTGTATTTATATTTTAAACAAGTACAGATTGCACCTTTAAATTACCGAAAGTAAGAAAAAATTGTGTGCTGTGTGACCAGTCACACCAGATTTTATAAATAGAAAAACAAAAAAAAAAATAAAATAAAATTTCATCCGAAACATCTGCATTTGGCATCCAAAGGCTTTGTTTTTTTACTGCAACTCTCCGTATTTGCCTTTGCATATTTTTAATCATAAACAGCAACTTCTCTCCAAATAAATAATAATTTAATCATTTTATCTAAACGTTGAGGCTGGTCGTCCACTGGACGCGACAACGCGCTACCGCTACAAGCGCTACAACATGCTACAGATCCCAATGTGTGTGAAGCTCGTCCACTGCAAGCGCACGACATAACGCGACAACACGCTTCAGATCCCAAAAAAATGGGATCTGTAGCGCGTTGTCGCGTCTAACCCTTTGTTTTTCTAACCTAAAATACTCTCCCCGGGAAAAAAAAACCGCAACACTTTGTTTTTTCTTAATAAAATTGATGCAATTAAATAAAACAAATTAAAAAATGTCGATATTCAATTTGTAGAACAAAATAAGATTAAATAGACCTCGAAGAGCCGCAGTTACTTCATCAATCACTGTTTGTTCGGTGAGTGTGTAATTAAATGAATTTTCATAAAAATTTTTTTAATCTTTTATTAACTGTTTCATGGATCGACTGCTTTGCAAATATCAGTTTCGATTTTTCATCATCGTCAGGACCTTTAAAAATAAACATAAGTGTAATTTATTTTATATTCAACACTTATTCTTTTATAGTCGACATTACAATTTTTTGTTATATTATAAATAAAATATATATATATAAAATTGATAAAAGATATACATTTTTGTTTTTTTCACATTGAGTGATTTTGATGAAGTAACTGCGGCTCTTCGAGGTCTATTTAAAATAACCTTCATCCCACAATATAAAGAATTTTAAAATAAGATTATTTGAAAATTTAGCGAAAATAAATATAAATTTTGAGATTTTTATCTTGGTTTTATATTTCATTTTAATTATTTATTAAAATTATACCGATTCGTTTTATTTATTGGTTAGAAATGTATATGAAATTTTATGTCCAATGTAGCGCGAAGTAGCGTGCAATGGACGACCCTTGTCGTGTGTTACCGCGACTCTTGTAGCGGTAGCACGACTCCGCTTCCAGTGGACGACCAGCCTGATGGTGACTTCATAAATACATTATAGGCACCCTCAAAGATGCGGAAAAACACTTGCCGCCTTTAAAGTAGAATTTTCCTTATTTGAGGGTTTTAATTTTCCATTAATTAATTCTTTTGTATAATTCTTTTCATTTGTTTTTTCACTAGGTCCAGTCTTCCCATGTATTCTTTGTAAAACCAACTTTATAAGTTTATATTTTCTATCGAAGCATTCTATAAAATGTTTTTCAAACGTTATACAAAGTATCGACCAGACAAATTTTAATTTTCTCAAAAAACCATCAAAAAAAGGCACAAGTAAAGCAATTTATAATTTGTATTCATTTTGTTTTAGATTTGTTTTTATTTTTGATTAACATATTTCATTTCCAGGAAAAGGAAAAACTTTAGAAAAAAGCAAGAAGAAAGATTTTAACAAAAATGATAAAAAGGAAAAATCTCAATCAAATTCTAAAAAGAATAATTTGAAAACTTCATTCGCCAGCAAAAGAATACAACCCAAGAGATCTTTCATATGTGAAATTTGTTCAAAACAATTTAACAAAAAATCAGATTTAAATCGACATTTACGTATACATTCTGGTCAAAGACCTTATAAATGTGATATTTGTTCTAAACAATTTAACCAAAAATCATCTCTTAACACACATTTACGTATTCATTCTGAACAAAAACCTTATCAATGTGATATTTGTTCTAAACAATTTAACGACAAATCTAATCTCAACACACATTTACGTATTCATTCTGGCCAAAAAGAATATAAATGTGATATTTGTTTTAAAGAATTTAATCGAAAACATCATCTCAACACACATTTTCGTATGCATTCTGGCCAAAAACCTTATAAATGTGATATTTGTTTTAAAGAATTTATTCAAAAACATCATCTCAACATACATCTACGTATTCATTCTCAAGAAAAAGTGAAATAATCGGTTTTCTTGAATAATCGGAGAGTATTAAAACTAAAGCTTATTTGATTTTCCTTTTCTTTCACTAGGCTAATTAATCATTCTCTAGTTACTCCACTAGGATGGAATATTTTTCAATCATGACCAGTCAATCTTGTCACAAATATATATATCAGTCCACGACTTTGTCCCCTTTTCAAGCTGGCTGAAAGGGATGGGGGCAGATGTCATTATCGGTGGAGCCATCAGTCTTTATATACCAACATTTTCGGTTAAGCATTTTGGTTGTATAAGTTCAAGGCTCCACACCGATTTCTTACTTAAGGATATAGGTACTCAATGGCGCTGAGGAGGCGAAAACATGGTCTAAAAAAGCCAAAAAAAATACACGCTAATCACTTAATTAATATCGTTTAATTTTTGTTATTGTAGGTATTGTAATCATTTTTATCACGTGGATGTAGTACTTTAGCAATGTTGGTAGGCTAACTAAAAAGAGAAATCGGCTTCATGTTAATGAACTCTTACTGTTGTTTTTTAGTAAATCGAACCTGATTTTAAGATTGTTCGGATAGTACCCCGTAAGTCATAATAGAATCTTTTTTTTTTAATAAAATGAAAAATTTGAATTCATAAATTCATTATTATAATTTAGTTGTGACCTATCATAGTTTACAATTGTATTAAGTTAATAATTTAATTACCAAAAATAATAAATGAATTACTTTTGACTCAAGTATTTCTTTTCATAATATAGATCTGGCAACATTAGCATTTAACAGCTGATTATGTTGATCTGGTATACGTGATCAGTTGTATTTTATTTATAATATTACCATGTGTAATGCAAATCAGTTTAGACACAATGGGCGATTTGAAAAAAAAAAAAAAAAAAAAATATGGTAAATTGAAAAAAATGTAAGTGAAAGCGATAATTATTTTATGCGACGTTGCCGGACTGGTCTGACTCAGGTGACTTCATAATTTTTTTAAAAATTGACTGACGGTCATTTTCGGGAATTTTTTGACTTTCATGTTAAAATATCTTTAAAAGCCCTCAGCAGAAACTTTTGATTTTATTTTTAACGTATTCCTCGGAAGTGAATTGATAAAATGTAAGTTTTTTTGTTTTTGTATCTATTGCAGAGGTGTCTATATAATTATTGTGGGTTTGTTTCGTCTTTCTTTAGGGTAGATTTTAAAATTCAATTTTTTTATTTATTTATTTATTTATTTATTTATTTACTTCTCAAACTCCCAACAGGATTTCCCAGTTACAGGGAGAGTACATTATCGCACAAAAAAAAAAAAAAAACAAAAAACAAATACATGAAGCTATAAAATACAGCTCAAAATAAATTAATTACAAATAGGGAATAAATAAATATCCATCCATTAATTTCTCTATACCGAAAGTTCGCACTCCCTTGTTGCATATTCGGAGATCATTTTAAAAACGGGAGAGTGTTCTCCCGCTTTTGTTCTTACAAATCCGAGATAAAAGAGGGAGCCGGACCTGAGGGAAAACGCTGGGACTCTAAAGCCAATTTTGGCTAGTAACTCACCACAGTCCCAGCGATCACCCAGCAGGTCACAGAAATTTCTAAAAATGAAATCCCCTCTCCTCTCGGATAGACTTTTGATCTCGAATATTTCCAATAGCTGATTGTAACTGATATGCGTAGCGGGGAGGGCGAACTTTCGGTAGAACATATAATTGAGAAATTTCTTCTGCACTCTTTCAATAGCATTGATTTGAGAGGCATAAATAGGGTTCCATATCAAAGGAGCATACTCTAATTGGGACCTTACAAGCGAAAAGTACAGAGTTTTCATGGTCTTTAAATTGTTAAAATTTTTTGAATTTCTTTTAATGAAACCCAAAAGTCTGAAGGCTTTATTAACTATAGAGGCAACATGCTCGACAAAAGATAGCTTTGAATCAAAAATGATTCCTAAATCCCTGATCGAGTCCACTCTTTTTATCAAAAAATTGTCAATGTAATAGTTATGTTGTAAAGATATTTTTTTCTTTGTAAAAGTACACATTGAACATTTTTCTATATTCAGTGGTAGTAAATTTTCTTTACACCAAAGTTGAATACATTGCAAAGTGTTTTGCAGATTTAAACAGTCATTGGTGTTAGATATTTTAGAAAAAATTTTTAAGTCATCTGCATAAAGCAGAAAATTAGATTCTTCAATAGCATTGACAATGTCATTAATAAATATGATGAAGAGTAGAGGCCCAAGTTTAGACCCCTGGGGGACTCCAGAGTGGGCTACAAACTCAAATGAAATTTCATCCTTATATCGAACATATTGCCTTCTCTGACATAGGTAAGAGCTTATAAGATCACATAAAGAATCACCAATTCCATAATTTTTAAGTTTAACACACAACAATAAGTGATTAACAGAGTCAAAGGCCTTTGAAAAATCTAAATAAATGCAGTCAAACTGATTGTTACTATCCAAGCAATTTGTTGCATATTCAGTGAATAAGGATAGATTGGTCAAAACGGATCTTTTAGGAATAAATCCGTGTTGAGATTCCGTCAGATACTTGGACATAAAGTGCATCATGTATTTATAGATTATGCTCTCAAATATTTTAGCAAAGGGAGAGAGAAGAGCTATAGGTCTATAATTAGACACAAACTTTCTTTCGCCCTTTTTATAAATAGGAATAATGGTGGTGAGTTTCCAAAAAGATCGGGAAATGTTTTAGTTTTGAGTGACAAGTTATAAAAAGAAAATGCAGAGGGGGGTTTACAAGGACATCAGAGCAACCCTTTACAATATATGCAGGAACTTCATCATATTCATGCCGAGATTTTGATGGATATACACGTTTTGGGTCCCCTGATCCAAAAAATCTGGTGTGACTGGCGCACAGCACACAACTTTCTCTTATCTTCGGTAATCGAAAGTTGTGTACTGTGCTTGCCACACCAGATTTTTGACAGTAGCACTCCACATTGACCGTTTTGCCTAGAACCGCTTGAAATTCGGCGTCTTCGAAATTCCCACTTTTAAAAGTCTCTAAACCAGTCCACACAAATTGGAATCGTTGGAGCAACTTTTCTTTTGATTAAATAGAAAAAGCATTGCGTGCCGCTAATGATTTGGCTCGTAACTTGACATGTTTACCACTCAAAATAAATATGATGTGCACATTAATTAGTCGATACGTCAATGGCGTTTTGAAAGATACTATCACAGCAAAAAAAATGACATGAAAAAAGCAGGGGATAACTAACCACGGCTACCAAAGCACTGCTCTCGAAATAATTGTTCATTATTAACAGGCACACCTGGTATATTAACGAACAGTCAAATAAATTGTGATTATTTTATTCTAGGCTACCCATTTTTTTTTTTTAAGAATATTATTATGCCCTTCAATTCAAGTTATTTCGTTCAGGAGATCCTGGAGACAAATTGTCTTAATTATTATTTCGGTCCAAGAAATGCTGAAAAAATCGTCTTTCTTAATAAATATTAAAAGGGTATTTTTGATCATTCTATGCGGAATTATAAAACTGTCTTATGCCTTGTGCGATTATGTTGGAGCTGCGATAAACGATAAGAGCAGAGCTTAAAGGCGGATTCACACCAACGGGCACAGTCAGATCACGGTCCAGTCACGGGCAAGCAATTCACACAGTGCGGGCAGATTGCAGGTCTGTCCCTATGAATCAGTGCGAACAGATACTGCCTATCTCCATCATTCACTATCATCAGCACTTGTCTGCTACAATGCAATTTAGAAAATTGACTCTATTAAGAATTGCTTTAATTTTAGAGGAGGAACAGAATATTAATAAATCGCGATCTCAAAGACGCTTTTGGGTACATGACATTGCTAAATCAAGGAGGGAAGAAAGAAAGAAAATTTTTATTTGCTCTGAGGCAGTAGCCTCCTAGAGCATAAAAAGTTTTACAATTTTATACACAAAATATAATCTCCTGCTAAGCGCCGCCTCCTCATCCACCATTTATTACGAAAGCTCCTGCTCCTCTAAAAGATATCGATGGTATTTAAGCTTAAACAAACTCAAACTACCCGCCGACCTGATCTCCAAAGGAATCCCGTTCCACAACCTGACGGATGCCACCAGGAAGGATGCGTCGTACATTGAAGTCCTGTGAATGGGCATCCGCAGATCAAGCGGACACATCCTCGAACTCACTCCACCCCTCAGTGCAAAAGTGTAGCTTTCATATAAATACTGCGGTTGTCTATTTTTTAGTACACCAAACACACAACACCCCATGTAGGGTTTGGAAAAAACCGGAAAATTTTGAAAACCGGTTTTTCGGTGTTTTACAAAGCGGAAAACCGGTAAACCGGTTTTAAACCGGTTTTTTTGTCAACATCTTAAATGATAACCGTTATTAATGAATATATCTATTGGGGACCCAGGCATTCTTATTTTAGCCATTTGGTATGAAAATCGGACTACCTGCGATCCGAACCCAAGAAAATTATTATTACTACTATTCCAATTCAGTGCCTGCTTGAGGATTTGTTTATATTCATAGAATACAAAAAAATCCAAAAAATACATAAGCTTATATATTACTCCATACATTTCCTATGGAAGAAATCGTAACTTTGGGAATTAATAACTCAAAAAATTGTCACGGGCTTGGGGTAGTTGGTAGCATGCCTATCTTCTATACCGAACGTCGCGGGTTTGGATACCAAATGACTTAAATACGGTTATCGTAAAGTCTTATATGGCCTAAGTTGCAGAAAAGACTGTGAATGTGTGTGTGACTGTGAGTGTGAATGAGAAAAAAGTGTGAATGTTTTTTTAACTCAAAAAATTGTAGGAATTTCGGGCCCCGAGTATTTTTCCTGGAATTTCCATAATGACCTCTATAAGACTGCAAAATTTCGTCATTCCAACGGAAAGTTGGTCAAACAGAGCAAGACAGACGGACGGATAGACAGACGGACATTCCGCTATTATTATATATAGATTATTTAAGGATTGGAAAATTCGGCATCTAGGGCCATTTAGACCCAATCCCTATTTATTTCAAATGATTGATAGCCAATTCAAATGAAATACATTTTTCTCGCTTGGGACGGGAAGCGAACCCGAAACCCCAAGCTACTAGAAGCTAATATCTTCTCTCTGAGGCATGGGTCACGGGCTAATTGATTACTTGAATACAAGTATTACTGAAGAAAAAATTTAAAAAGAAAAACCGAATTCGGTTTTTCGGGAAAACTCGGTTTCTCGGTTTTTGAAAATTAGCCAAAAAACCGGTATACCGGTTTCGGTTTTCACCGGTGTCCAAACCCTAAC
>JAKCPI010011606.1:0-24940 GCA_023213315.1 Euborellia annulipes | reverse complement strand
TTCGCTCTTAATTAGGCCTTTTATACCATTTAAGGGGGATATGCACTTAAGATCTTTTTCATTCATTAATGAAATTCTAATTTCACCGAGACCAGAATCACTGATCACATTTACAATTTGTGAACCAGTGTATAAGGACCTCGGAGAATAAGAAGTCAGATATATGCCCCCCGGTTAAAATTTTTTTTTTCGGGTTCCTATATGTGAAACACACTTACTTTGCCATTGGCCAAATGGGTTTTCCGACGGCCATTTAATTAAGTTAAAAAAAAAAATTCTAATTTCATTATTATAATTGGTGGATACGAGATGTGTTTATCCTGCCGCGAAAGTGTGAAGATCCTGGTTCAAGTCCAGGGGCGCAATTTTACCCAATCATAAACAGAAGCTCATCTCGAAATGATATATTGACTGACTAATTCACAGTCTATTTGAGGTTTGATTGAAAAAATTTCATCTTTTTCAAAGAAAGCTAGTTAATAAAATATAAGATTCAAATAGAACAAAATATGTGTGTCTAGAAGGGTGAAGCCTCTCTGGATAGCGGCTAGTCTACATGCTAATATACATGTATACATAAGAATTAACTCTTTGAAGTACAAGAAAAGATGATGGAGTCATGAAAAAAAAAGACGAATGCAGCCAAATATTATTTTATTTCAAATCTCGCCCTCACGGCTGACGTTTCGGCCCGAGGTCTAGGCCATCTTCAGAGCTGCATACATATACAATAAGAAAAGCATACATTAAAATTAGCATTAAACACACCTCCAATGCAATCACAATTAACAATATCTTTGATAACATACCCGGCTGGCAATAATCAAAATGTGTAGAAACTTTCAAAAACAGCGACAACATTCAGCATGTGGTTCGCTCACAGCAAAGCGTAGAGAAATGATCAAAAGGAGGGAAAAAAAGGGAATTTATAATCACCCCTCTCTCCTTCGTCATTTTCCTAATCCTTATTTTTAATTTTTTATTTACAATTTATTATAAAAATTGATACAATTTTATACCCATAGGTGGCAGATGACTCCATCATCATTAAGCCTACAGCCACAGATCTTTTTCGATTGTACAAGAAAAGAGTATGTTGGGACGATAGAATTAAGTTTGGATTCCCTCCGTGAAACATATTTATAAGTAAAAATTATTTAGGATATGTGAGGTTTCACTAAGTTGTAAATGAAAGAAATATTGAATTTCTAACTCGATATATTTCGGGCTATTAACCCATCTTCAGGAGTGCATACATGTGACATGCTTTCTAAGTGAGTTCATATACTCGTGCTGTGATCTAGTGGTAAGGGCACACCGAGTACAAATTGGTTCAACTCCCGGCGGCACACTCCTATTTTTTCGGGTATATGAATTAATAAATATTTAATTATATAAATTTCCGTTTCGCGGCTCACATACGCGATATATATAATATCTTAAATATTATATATAGGCCTAAATTCTTATTTATTAATTAAATAAAACTTGTTAACATAGACCCTGAGGATGAGCGCGACTAGCTCCGGAAACGTCGGCATCGAAATATAAAGCTATTTACTAGAGTTGCGTGGAAACTCACAGCCAGTATAATAATTAATTATAAAGTTTTTTATTAATCCTGGCTGCTGTTCCCGGGAAGGCACCGGTTTCCCCAAAAATATTTTCTTTTTTAATAATCTGAATAAAGGCACAAATTTTAAAGTATCTATTTTCTCTATGAATATCTAAAAAAGAAAAAAAAAGAATTAAGTTTATAAAAATATATATTATTAATTCTTAAAATTTTATTATATAGAGATTTGGAGGATGGAGGGGGTTTTATCGCTCAGTTCAACTAGTTATGTCATTGCATACAAAGAAATTGAAATGCTTAATTAATTATTTTAATTAAAATTCATTTTTTAACTGTATTGTTTTCTTTTCAGTGCGGGAGGCTTAGTCACAGCAGTGGCTCCTGTGGTTATCAAAGGCAATGGACTTTGGGTAGGATGGCCAGGAATACATCTTGAAGATCCTACCGAGGTAATCCCAGAATCAGATCCGAATGACCGAACTCCGACCGCCGGACTCAAATCAGACAAGGCAAGTTAATATTGATTATTAACGATATAGTTGCTTACTCTCAGGGCCGCAGACAGGGGGGGGGAGGGGGGGCTATATCCCCGGGGCCCGGACCCTTCGAGGGGGCCCGGGCCCATTGCGCTCCCACTCTAATAAAAACTTCTAATAAAAATTAAGTTTCATGGTTAAAATTTCAATTAAAAAAATATCATTTTCTTGAAATTTTTTTCTTCAGGGGCCCGGCCGGGCCCTTTAAGCTCAAATCGTAAAATTTAAATTAAAAAAATATCATTTTCTTGAAATTTTTTTCTTCAGGGGCCCGGGCCCTTTAACCTCAAATCTTAAAATTTCAATTTAAAAAAATATCATTTTCTTGAAATTTTTTTCTTCAGGGGGCCCGGGCCTTTTAACCTCAAATCAAGTTTGATCTTTTCACGACTCAGGATAGCTAAAAACGCAGATTTCAGTGGCTAATTTTCAAAAAATTTTCCATCCCCCCAGATTTCCCCCTAATTTCTCTGTCCGAATCTGGCCTCGATAAATTATTGTAACTCTTTGGTTAGGAAATTTTGAAAAAATTTTAAATAACTTTATTTAAATAAATATTTTAAGCTAGGTATAACTATTTCAAAAGTTGTCTCAAAAACTGTGTAAAAAATTGTTGGCATGAAGGCCACAATAGCCTTTTACGGTACTAAAAAAAAAAAAAAAAATTAAAGTTTTTTTTTTTTTTTTTGGGGGGCCCGTATCAGTAAGTAGCCCGGGGCCCGTCAAGTCTGTCTGCGGCCCTGCTTACTCTTAACTATATGTATACCAAGTGTGCCGGTTAATAATTATCAATTTTTTCGAGAGTAGTTTTTTGGTAGAATTTGTTAGTTATCCCCTGCTTTTTTCATGTCATTTTTTGATGTGTGTGTCTTTCAAAACACCAGTGCGCATCATATTTATTCTGAGTGGTAAACATGTCGACTTACGAGCCAAATAAAGACCATTCGCGGCACTATGAGCTTTTTCTGTTTAATTAAAAGAAAAACGCGAGTAAATGTCAACGAATTATTTCGGAGACTTATGGCAAAGTTGCTCTAACGATTCCAACTTGTGTTGCGGTTTTGATGCGCTTTAAAAGTGGCGATTTCGATGCCAACGACCAGAGACAGCCGAAACGGTCAATGCGGAGCGCTGCTGATAACAATTGATCAATTTTATGAGCATTGATTAAAAAATGGGCCAGAAGACATGGTCAGGCAATCTTGCAGCATGACTAAGCTCCGTCCCATACCAAAAAAGTAATCAAGGATACTATTGCTGCACTTGAATGGGACATCCTACCCCACCCGCCCTACTCCCCAGACTTGGCTCCTTCGAATTACCATTTATTTTCATTGGTGCTGAGAAGCACTTCAATAATTTCAAATATATCTAAAAACTGAACGAATGGATCGACGGAAAAAACGAACTGCTCTTTCCACAATTTGCCCGAAATATGGGAAAAATGTGTAAAAAGCGAGGGTCGATACTTTGAATAAAACAAATTTTATTATTCTCCCTGAATTTTCGTGCTTTTTTAAGAAAAAAAAATGATCATTATTGGCACATCTGGTATGTGAAATATATTTTAGAAAAGTGTAAGCCTAAATGGGGGAGAATGAAAGCAGTGGCTTCATTTGGGGGCAGGGGGCATTCCCCCCCCCCCAAGGGCTCTGAATTTTTAAAATTTTATATTATTCTTAAATAAAATATTTCAAAATATATCTACTAGTATATAAACAGTACAAAATTAAAGAATTAATTAAATTAAATATCTTTTGGCCGAATTTGAGTATCTATTTGTAAGTAAATTTAAAAAAAAAAGAAAGTTTGTCCCCCCCCCCCAAGAAAAAGTTGAAATGACGCCACTGAATGAAACAAGTTTTTTTTATCCTGCCTATTTCTGATAATGTTGTCACATCTGTGCAAGGCAGAGCTAAGATCATATAACCAAAAATTCAACACACGAAAGAAATACTTTAAAATTCTTTTAATTTAATTCAAAGGTGATCACCATGGGCGTAACTAGAGAATTTGGCTGGGGTGGGCCATGGGAACTAGCTATCTTCCGGGGGCCTGGAAAGGCCTATATTTTCTCAATTTTTCTTGGGAAAGGGAGCTTTCTGGGGGGGGGGCACGAGCCTTCTGGGGGCCAGCCCCCCTTCCCCGGCACCCCCCTAGTTACGCCCATGCTGATCACAAAAAAATCTTTAAGCAAAATACGCCGATTTTTCCATAAAGCCGTGCAGGTCCTTTTCTATGTGTCAAAGGTTATCTCCAAAATAAGTATCGTCATAGTATAACTGTATGTTATATAGTAAAATGTTTCCTAATAACTTTTATCTATTTTTTGTCTTTATTTTCCACTTTTTAATAGTTTTTCTAACTTTTGTTTATAGGTGGTCGCCATTCATGTAGACCCAGCCATGTTCGATAAATATTACAACGGATGCTGCAATGGTACCTTCTGGCCTTTATTTCATTCTATGCCCGATAGAGCCGTTTTTTCTGCAGAGAATTGGCGAGTATGTCCAGGAATATTTTCAACTTAAAAGATTTCTGGATACTATTGAAAAGGGAGAGGGGAAATTTGTAAAATTATTTTGTAGAAATTTTATTCTATTACATTTTGACCTTCATTTATGCTTTATTTTAAATTTATTCAATGTTTTAGAATTTTCATTGCTGTAAATTATAGAATTTTAATTTGTTATGTAGAAAGAGCAACAGGAAATAATGTTTAAAAATTTATTTTGAAGTTACTTGCGGTAGTCAGTTGGAGTTAACTTATAGTAAGAAAAAAAAAATATATTTTTTCCCTTTTTTCAGAAGGGACATTTACAGGGCCGGATTTAAGAGTATGCCTCCTATAGGCTAAAGTTCATTTGCCGCCCCCTCTATAGGTCATATTTCCAATACATTTGTTTTATACAAGACGGACACAGGGCCAACCAGGGGGGCCAAACCTTCAAACCCCGGAAATTTCAAAAAAATATAAATAAATATATATAGAATGAAACGGTGTTAAAATTTTAAATACTGTTTAGAAATTATAAAAAATATCGTAATATTCTTTAAATTTATTCATTTTCAAGGGAGGTTTACCCTGACCAGGGCCTTGGACGAATTATAATATATTTTAAGAAGATTAATAATTAATTTCGTTGAGTTATTATAATAATAAGTAGGCCTATAAAATTATGAAAATAATACCGTTTTTCATATTAGCCTTGTAGATATGCAACTCAAATAACAGAGGTGATAACAACGGTGGATGCTAAAATTATAAGGGGTGCTTTTTCAAAAAATATTATTAGTAGCAAAGGCGGATCTAGAGGAGTTTCTCTTGGGGGGTTAATCTGGTGTGACTCGTCGCACAGCACACAATTCTTTCTTAATTTCGGTAATTTAAAGGCGCATTCTGTACTTGTTTTCAAGTATAATAACCAGCAATTTTCTCGCTCCACCTGAAGTCCTTTATTTAGCAAATATTTCGACGCGTATGACACGCATCATCTTCAGTGCCGCGAGGATGGAATAGGTGAACTTAGTCCAAAATTATTTTAAATGCCTTAGGGGCGTCATACATGTTTTTGTGAGGTGCCTTCTTTAAGCTGATGACCGCTCTGTGTTCAATGCATTAAATTTTAATTTTTAATATAAAATTTTAAAAATTAATACGATTTGCATTTATATTCTGGTAAACAAATACAGAATGCACCTTTAAATTACCGGAAGTAAGAAAAAATTGAGTGTTGTGCGACCAGACACACCAGATCCCCCTCCTCCGAGAAATTCCGCTCTTGCACCACCATCCCTTATTTGGATAGGAAAATAGTAATTTAATACATAAATAATAAATAAGCTTTATGAAAGGTGATTAAATTTGAGACCGCGATTATAATTCAAATCATAAATATCATTTCTTGTTATGCAAGACTCATATCTTATCATAATATTTAATTTAGGGGGCTCGCTTGTGTGGTGGATGTCGGCTTCTACAAAGAAGATCCGTGTTCAAATCCTGGGCCTGAAGGATTTTTCATTAAATAAAAATATTTATTTAATGTAAACAAATCTTCAAACAGGCACTGGATTGGAATATTGGATCTCGCCGCAATAGCCCCCTGACAACGAGGAAAGGGAGTTGCTGTGACATCCCGTCTATGGAACGGACGTAAAGAAGATTCCCTTTCAGTGATGCATTTTTCGAAAGGAGTAGGCTACACGCCGGTGCTGAGGAAGTCCCTCCTCAAACTAGGACATCCTCCCTAGCATTGAAAAGGTTGGATAAAAGGAACCGGGTGGAACCAGAAATAAGGATTAGTTCACTAGCTAGAAATAAAGGAGGAGTTAGAGATAGGAAATAATGTAACTTCACGGGGTGCCGGTAGATGCTACGACCAGAGGACGGTTGGGTTTGAGGTATGTCTCTCTGTACATGAAAGCACCTCGGGTAAATAAACGGGGATTCCTATAGGAATTTCAAATAATAGGCCTAATAATTATTATTAATAATATTTAATTTCACTTTGATTTATAATTTTTTTTTTGTGTGTTCCTATTATTCTATTTTCTAAATATTCAATATTCAAATTTAATAACATAATTTTAAGAATGTTTAAATTTTTTTTAGGCATATACAAGAGTGAATCAAGAATTTGCGAATAAAACAATGAAAGCTCTTGAAACACTTAATTCAAATCATTCAGACAATAGGACACCCCTTATTTGGATTCATGATTTCCATTTGATGTTGGCAGCTAATTGGGTTCGTCAGGTAAGCAATATTTTATTCAATAATAATAATTTATGAAAATGTGTATATTTTTGGAGTGAACAGAATAATTTAATAATAATAAATAATTTTCAGATAATTGTTTAAGTGGTCAGGATTGTGTGAAAAAGCCAAATTAAAAAATCTGGTGTGATTGGTCGAAAAGCACACAACTTTCGATTACCGAAGGTAAGGTGCTTGCCACACCAGATTTTTTGTGTCGACATATATTTAGTTTCAATATTTTATTAGAATTCAAGATGGAAAATTTATAAACATGAGAAAATATTTATATTTTGTTACCATGGCAACCATTTCTCCTATCTTTCCTATGAAGTACAAGTGTGCTTCAAACAATTTTGAGGGCAAAATGAGAATATATATTTGAAAGAGCATCTAAAAAATAATTGATTTTTGAATTTTAATCAAAATCGTTAGAGCGAATTTTGAGAAAATCGAAAAAAAAAACTTAAAAAGTACATCAGTACGTGAACAGTAACGTACTAGTAGTTTTTGGCCGATTTTGTTCAAAAGCTTTGTGTTACGTCCCAGGGGGTAACTAACTTAAATGGACCGTTTCTTTTGAAAGTGGTGCAAGTTCATTTTTAAAAAAATGAGATATCACATAATTTAAGCTTAAATTAATGTAAATTTTCTCTGTATAAATAGCTAGTTTCTTAAAAAATTCCCATGTTTTGTACAATTGAAAATTGGTCAGTAAATAGATTTTTTAATAAATAGATATGCTAACCTTTCATTTTCTCGAAACAATAGAAAATGGACTTAGACCACTTTCAAAATAAACAGTCCAAATATAAAAATTTCAACCTCCTAGCTCTTTTCGTTCTTGAGATATTTCGTTCACAGAAAGACAGACTATGTTACGAAAACCATTTTTTTGGATTCAGCGGATCTCAAAAGGTGTATATCTTTCAAAATCTCGACATCGAATTTTTGACATGAACCCAATACTTTCTTTCTATATATATATATATATATATATATATATATATAGGAATGGAAAAGAGCAAGTACAAGTGCAGCAAATAAAGAGAGCCTTTGGATGCCAAATGCCGAAAAGGAGACGTTTCGCACAAAATTTATTTGTTCATCCTCAGTTCTCGTTGGCTTATAAACTAATTAAGCACAAAGTTGTCATTGTTGTTGTGGCACGAATATGTGCACATGTATATTTTTTTATAAAAACAGGCGAATGTCAATGTTTCGTGAGAGTCTATAAGCGAGCGCCCCCTTTACCCCCACCTAGTTACGCTACTGAAACTGTACTAATCTCTGACAATTTTGCTTGTTCTTGCGGCTAGTACTCAAAAAGTCGGCAACAAAATTTGAAGCTTTTTTATTTCACTTGGCTGCTGTTCCCGGGAAGGCTTCCGTCCCTTTCTTCTAATTAAATATCTACAGCCGTTCGGGGCAGTTTTTTTATATATTAAATTACAAACAAACTTTATTTATATTTGACACTTTGATTGTTCCCATTAAAAGAGCGATTTGTCCTCGAAACGTCTACAGAGCAGAAAAGATAAATAAAAGTTTATTATTTATTTAAATATAGCCGACTTCATAATTTCAAAATATCTTAAGTTTTATTTTTTTTATTTTATTATTATTTTATTTTATTTTTTTTATTTTTAAAGTATTTTTTTCCGCCTAATTAAATAAATATCAAATCAAATCAGGCGACGATGCGACGACTTTTGATATAATCATATGATGTAATAATCTACATTTTCATTGAAATGCATTCAAATTTAATCTTAAATATATGCAATCGTTTATATACAAATTTTTTTACGAAATACTTTTTGATAATATTATATAATTAATAATAATAAAAAAAAAGTTTTGATAATAGGGAGTATCAAATAATTTAATGTTAACTTCTGTCAATCATAATTAAATATCCATTTTTAATCCAGTTTAATTTAAAAAAAATGTTTAACATGTAAACTACTAATTTATTTTTATCTTTAGAAATAAATATAAATATTTTTGATTTTTTAAATTGTTGTTAGACCTAGACATAACAAATTTTTTGTCCAAATCTTGATATTAATTATTAGATTTAATTTTTTGAGAGGGATTTATAGACGTCAAAAAAGCGAATATAGGGGTATTTACCAACCTTTCAAAAGTTATTCATACACTTTATGATTTTAGTAGAAAAATAAAAGGCCGAGCAGCTAGATTTATTTCTTTAATAGAGAACTCACAGCGACGTTTCGGTCGACTATGCGACCATCTTCATGGCTAGAGTTCAGTCATTAGAAAAACCTCTCCGAAACGTCGCTGTGAGTTCTCTATTAAAGAAATAAATCTAGCTGCTCGGCCTTTTATTTTTCTACTACATATTGATTCAGCTATTCACCTCGCTAACATACCATATTTATGATTTTAATTCATAGTAATTGAATATTTGATTATAGCTGTAGTATTGTATTCAGGATAATAAGGAATAATTCCCAAAGAAGAATGCAGCCAAAATTTATTTCATTCGATTTTAATTTGAGATTATATTCAACTATTTTATACAATATTATAATAATTTACTCTATCTATTCTACCATAATAGTTTGAATGTATTGTTTAAAAACATAAAGACAAAATCACAGCTCCGATGATGGTTCAAACCCGAACCGAAACGTCAGCAAGTGATTAGTATTTTTGATTTTAATTCATTTATAATAAACTATTAATACATTTCCGGATTAGGAGGTAGATATCCCCATCCCCCAAATTTAAAAGACAGAAAGTTTTATTTTTTAGTATGAGATCTTTTTTTTGGATACTATTTTTTTATACAAAAAAAGAGTATTCTAAAAATTAGAAAAATTTAAAGGAAAGTCTAATTCGCTTTTTAAATAAATAAAATAATTAGGGGGCAGAAGTACCTCTTATCAAGTTTTATCCGGAGTAGGGTGAAAGATTATCTTTGTCAATTAGTTTACGTTTACTTGCTCAAAGACACAACTCACAGTTTTTTCTTATTTGAATAATCGCATCTCTTAAACGGGACAAATCATGTTCATTTGTTAACTCTAAAGAGAATTTGACAAGTGAATCAGCTCTAGACAGTAGCGTATCCAGGTGAGCGCGAAGTGGGGTGCTCGGCCCCCTCCTCCGCCCAGGCGGATCAAGATTACAGAAAAATTAGAAAAGAACGAGAACGAGATTCGAATACTGAAAAAAGGTCAAATGAGATTCGTATAGCCTACTAAAAAAAAAAGCTAGAACGAAAAACGGCGCCCCAGTTGGGCTTTGCCCCCGCCCTCAAAGGCTAGTTACGCAGCTGGCTCTAAAGTAATTATAATTAAAAAAAATTATTTTGTGAGATTGTTTAACAGAACGCAAGAGGAATTTTTGGAGAGAAGAAACAAGATAGCGAAAAGGGAAGAAGGCTGGAAGTGGATGATAAGGGGTGAAATCAGGGGCTATATTATATAAGGAGGGGCGAAGGGCCCCCCCCCGAAATTTTTCGAATCTATATACATATAGAGGGATATATGGCCAATATATATATTTTTGTTTGAAAAATTTCGTAGCATAAATAAAAGAAATAAAAAAAAATGAAATATATCGGCATTTTTACTTTCTCTTACCCTATATTTTTTGATAAAACTATTGTCTTAAGGGGCCCTTACACGATCAATCATACTGACAATATTTGAGCTGATTGGCGTTTTGACTGAACGTGTATGGGCAAGAATGAAGACTGATGGCCGTTTTCTTTTTGTTTTTTTGTTTTTACTTAGTGGCAGGGAACAAAGTTAGTTTGGTTAAGAAGAAAAATTAGTGGCTTCCCACAGTCGAATGAGCTAAAAAGAACTTTATTCTGACTGGTCCGAATGCTACGTGTAAAATTATACTTGAATGAAGAAAATACTGACGGTTGGACTGATTCAGTCAGACTGACAGTATGATTGATCGTGTAAGGGCCCCTTTAGAGAAGGGGCCCAGGCCTCTCCGGGCTCAGATGAAAACGGAAAAATTTGGATTAAAAAGAAAATTTAACAAAAATTTGTCTCTGAAAGGGGCCAGGCCCCTCGAAACTCAAGAGAAAACAAAAAAATTAAATGAAAATTTGTTTTTGAGAGGAGGATCGGGCTCAAATAAATAAATAAATAAAGGAGAAGCATAAAAGGGGAACTCAACTGCCTGTTGAGATTAGTCTTGAAAGTCTGAAGATTGTAGGTTTTGGGGAAAAAAAAAAATTCTTATTGAATTGTAATATTATATGAAATATTTTTATAAACAAAAATATTTTTTTTTTTTAGATGGCTGAGGACCTCGAGATTCGATGTAAACTTGGCTTTTTCCTTCATATACCTTTTCCACCATGGGATATTTTTAGATTATTTCCATGGTCTGATGAAATTTTACAAGGAATGCTTGGTAACTATTTTTTATTATTATTTTAAATGGTATGACTGGTCGCATAACACACAACTGTCTCTTACCTTCGGTAATTGAAAGTTGTACTTGTCACACCAGATTTTTTTGTGTCGACATATATTTCATATGTTTCCAACGAAATATTAGTAAAATTTATAAACAGAAAAATATTTATATTTTACCATGACAAACAATCTCCTATTATTTCCATTAAGTACAAGAGTAAACAATTTTGAGGGCGAAATGAAAATATACATTTTAAAGAGGAACTAAAAAAAAATTGATTAATTAATCCAAATCATTAAAGTGGGTTTAGAAAAAAATGGAAAATAAATGAAAAAGTACATCAATAAAGTACTAGAATTCTCTACCCGATTTTGTCCAAGTGTTGTGTTACATGCATTAAAATAAAAAATTTCAAACTCCTGCTCTTTTCGTTTTAGACATTTTGTTCACACACCCACATAGACATACGGAACTCAATTTTCTGGAATAGAGGCCCCAAAACGTGTATTTTCTATCAAATTTTCGACAATCGAATTTTCGACATGAATACAATACTTTCTTTATATTAACATGTATAGGTAAGAAAAAGCAAAAATATAATTAGAAACTAATAGTGTATTTGATGTCAAGACCTTGAATTCAATAATAAAATATTCCTTCTTTCGGTTTAACTGTTGTTTATTTGTAAAAACAATGTTACTTCCACCACTCATTTTGTCACAGATGTAACACGGTTTGTAATTTTTACAAATAAACCACAGTTAAACAAAAAAAAAAAAAAAAAAAAAAAACAAGTATTTTATTAATATTAACAACTACGAAAGCCTAAACCTCCAAATCAAATTAAATTTTTAAATACACCTTTTTTGGGGGGCTCACTGGAGTAGCGGGCTAGGATGTCGGCTTCTACAAAGAAGATCCCTGTAGTGGAATGGATGCATAAGATCCGAAGACCTATAATGACCAGTGGTCAGATGCCTGTTGAGGTTAGACTTGAAAGTCTGAAGTTTGTAGATTTTGGGGAAGATAGACGCAGGGAGCTTGTTCCAATCACGCGAGGTCATGGAGACAAAGGAAGATTGGAATTGACTAGTTCTGTTAGTTGAGAGATGAGCAGCATAGGGATGCTGGGATGATGCCTCCCTTGTGTTCCGTGTATATGTTCCATTGGGTGGGATAATTGTTTTTAATTCGGCAGACCACTGACCATGATAGTACCTATAGAAGAGAGAGAGTGCAGACACGCTTTTTCTGTAATCTAGTGATTGTATGGATGAGATTAGATGTAGATTATTTAATGTAAACAAATCCTCAAGCAGGCACTGGATTGGAATAATAAATATCACCACAATAGTCCCCAGGCAACTTTGAGGAGAGGGAGTTGCTGTGACATTCCGTCCTGTGGAAGGGACGTAAAGAAGGTTCTCTCACAGTGATGCATTCTTCGAAAGGAGTAGGATCACGCCGGTGCGGAGGGAGCCCCTCCTCAAACTAGGACATCCTCCTTAGCATAGAAGAGGTTGGATAAAAGGAACTAGAAATAAGGATTAGTTCACTAGCTAGAAACGAACGCAGGAGGAGGAGTTAGAGATAGGAAATAATGTAACTTCACGGGGTGCGGGTAGTTGGCTACCGCTAGAGAACGGTTGGGTTTGAGGCGTGTGTCTTCATGAAAAGCACCCCGGGTTAATAAACGGGTATCTCGATAGGAATTTCAAATAATAATAATACACCTTTTTTGTCTTTCACACATATATTTTTTTATAAAAATACTATCTTTCGGATCAATATAAAACAAACTCGCCGGCTACTCGTCAGTGTCACTAATATCTGCCAGAGGGAAGACTTGAGCCTTGTGCTTAGACAACCAAAACACTTAGCTGGCGCAAGGGTTGCCTCTTTCAGTTCTATTAAACATTTTTCTTGTAACAGTAATTTAGGAAAATATGGAAGTTACTTGGAAAAATTTTCCTCAGTTGTTATAGGATATTAAAAAGAAAAAAAAACACAAAATTTTTTATTTTTTTTCCAGAAAAAGTAACTAAAATATTAAAAATTTGTTTTCTAAACCAGTGATTCTCAACCTTTTTTTTGTTGCGCACTGGTTCTTAGATTTTGGCCTCAAATAAATTTCATTCGAATATAAGTATATTTAATTAATTTTATTATTATTGTTATGAAATAATTACTTTAATTTTTAATAAACATCATATTTATGTTTTTGTTTGTTTTTTGGCTAATTAATTTTAAGTGTTCCGCAAATTTTTCATATAATCAAAAGTGCTCCCTGACTTTAAAAAAAAGTTTAGAAGCACGGGTCTAAAAGAATTAATGAGTTGGTCACTTGCGTTGCCTAATTGCCAGAAAGCAAAAACGAAAGCAATTATCTACAACATTACTTAATTAATTATTGTATACTCAAAAATGAATATATTTAATCTGATTCTTTCATTTCGGCAGCTAATACAAAATAAATATTTGAATAAAAACAGTTTCATTATTATTATTTCATTATTTTTTTTAGATGGAATGCATTGATTTTGGTTCCAAAAAAATTATAGGAGTTAGATATTAAATAAAAATTCTTGTTTTCTGGAAAACTATGGTTTATTTGCTAATAAGCAGAATGTTCTTTTATTTTAATCTCTAGTAAAAATGTTTAATAATAAATTTCTAATTTTAAGGTTGTGACATGGTGGGGTTCCACATCGAAGACTACTGTTTGAATTTTGTGGATTGTTGTCAACGGAGGCTGGGATGTCGTGTGGATCGTAAAAATTTACTAGTTGAACATGGTGGAAGAACTGTGAGAGTTCGTTCAATGCCTATTGGAATTCCTTTTGAATGGTTCGTCCAGCTCGCCGAAGTTGCCCCAAAGGTAGCCATGCATTTGTATATATAATTTAAATCAGGAGCGTATATAAGGGGGGTGGCGAGGGGGCCCGGGCCCCCCCCCTCCGAAAAAACATCCTGGATGCCCCTCTGGGTGGACATTATTAATAATGATATTCTATTAACAAATAACAAAAAAAAAACCATCGATACCCTGTTCCAACACCACAATTTTTTTTTTTTTTTTAATGAATTGATTTAAGAATTTTTAAATTTCGCCGGGTTATTATTAGGCTGAAATCCATTTAAATTATCTACATTTTATTTAAGTCTCCTTGACCAATTACTCGGAGTTAAAATATTTATTTCAATTGAATTGGCTACCAATCGATTGAAATAAATAGAGACCGGGTCTAAATGGCCTCAGATGAAGAAAAAGACCTTAAACAAAATTTATAAAAAAAGAAATTAGGAAAGATGTATGCTTGTTTCTTGCCAATGAGAAAAATAAATTTTAGAGTTTTCTCCGAATATTTCGAGGGCATTTAATAGCACTTCTTAATCAGCGGCTCACTCTAATGCCACATACAAGTTATAATTTCGGAGCGAAACGTAAGACCAACAGGTCTATGAATTACAATCAGTTGTCTTAAGCAATAAGGCTTCAATGACATTCATTCATTGAAATTACATATTATGCTAATCTAACGTTTCGCTCAGAAATTATAACTTGTATGTGGCATTAGTGAGCCGCTGATGAAGAAGTGCTATTGCCTTCGTTTATTCCCTGCTTCGAAATATTCGGAGAAAACACTCTAAGGACCGGTAGCTTCATCTATGGGTAGTTAATTGACCTATAGTGTTGTGTGAAGCTAGCAATTTAATAAAGACACATAACTTATAAAAATTATTAAAAACAAAAATTGAAATTAATTTTTAAAAAATAATTTTTTACCAAAATTTATAAACCTGACTGAGATAAAATGAATAATAACAAAAAAAAAGTGGTAGATTGCTTCTGTCATTTATATTCGTGAAGTTAGCTGGTGCCAGCCAGGATTCTGTTTCTAATAGCACCCGTTTGTTATATCCAAGGGCGGATATAATCTAAACTAGCTTACAGCTAATTTAACAGAGACCTGGGCTAAAAATTCAACATATATCCATATACATATACTCGAAAGCAGTGGCGTAGCGAGGGGGGGGGGACAAGGGGGTCATCTGGCCCCGGGCGCTTCTCCCAAAGGGGCGCCAAATGGTCCGTAAAAGACAAAATTGCTGGATAATTTTTAATTTTATTATAATTGATTTCTGGAAAACAGTGGCTTAATATAATAATTTTGTATATTTTACATATAATATTATATGGTTTTTGAATGGGAGGGGAGCGCTAAAAAGGTATGTGCCCCGGGCGCGAGTTAAGCTCGCTACGCCACTGCTCGAAAGCTGGGTTATCCATTTGAAAGGGAAATGGCTACATCTGATGCAAGCGGCCCTAACCTTTAACATATATCACATCTCATCATTTTATTGTTAAAAGAAGTTGAATTAAAATAAAAATAACAAATATATCTACTTATTTTATCAATAAAATGATGAGATGTATATTTTACTATAATAATAAAACTGAAGAGGGTTTCTGCACTACAAAAAAGCCACTAACTATAGATGAAGCTACCGGCCCTAAAAGTTAATTTTATCATTGCCAAGAAACAAGCATACACCTTTCCTAATTTATACAACTTGGCACGCCACATCAGGGCCGGATCTAAGGGGGGCAGTGGGTGCATGTGCCCCGGCCGGCAGTTATCAGGGGCGGGGAAGAAAGATTTACTAAAAAAAAAGTAAAATGATATGAATTTTGTATAGAAAATTTTGAGGGGGCGGCAAATTAAATTTTGCCCCCTAATAAATCTCGTAGTTTCGGCCCTGTGCCACATCCTTTCGCAAATCTTCTAATAAAAAATAATAATAATAATAATTATATCTCTTTCTTTTGTCTAGATGGAAATTCATAAAGAACGAGTTGTTCTTGGTGTGGATCGTCTGGATTATACAAAAGGACTTGTACATCGCCTTAAAGCATTTGAAGCTCTTCTTGAAAGGCATCCAGAACACATTGAACAGGTTTAATAATAATTATTATTATATGTTTTTTCAAAAAAATTTGAATATTCACGAGAATAACATATAAATATATCAGAAAAAGTAGGTGTATTTTTGCTCCCTGACGAATAGACAACCCAAACTCATAATATAAATAATAATTAAAATAGTTTTTTTTTTTTTTTTTTTTTTTTTTTTAAACATTCACATTTTTTTCTCATTCACACTCACACTCACACACACATTCACACAGTCTTTTCGGCAACTTGGGCCATATAAGACGTTGACGATAACCGTTGTAATATATATATCTATTGGGGGTTCAGGCATTTCTATTTAAGCCATCTGGTATCCAAATGGCTTAAATAAAATCATCGGACTGCCTTGGTCCGAACCCGCGACGTTTGGTATAGGAGGTAGGCACGCTACCTACTACGCCACACCCGGGGGCAATTAAAATAGTTGAATAGTAATTTTAAAAAATCTTAGGATTTTTTTAATGATTAAAGATAAATAAATAAATAAATAAAATTTCTAAATCAGTTTTATAAGATTAAAAATAATTAGGTCACTTTTTCATATCTGCATTAACGGAGTAATTTTATTTATTTATTAAATTTTTTTATTATTTAAATTAAACTAGCCTAATCCCGTTTATCAAAGTCCATTTCATTTTTACAAATACGTTGGCGGGAGGTTTTCAGGACGAAAGACAAACACGAATCTTTTTCTGATGACCTGTATTATCATTTTTTTGATAAACTTTTATAGAGCATTCACTCGAACTCTTAACCTTTTCTATGACGCAAGATAGTTCTCTATTTACAGTAAAAAAAATTGATATCTTTATTCACTAATAGAAAAACAATGAATTATTTAGATGTTAATTCAGGAAGTGATTATTAAAAATCACATGATTGAGATATTAGTAATATACTATTTATTAATAATATAATACGTTGATTAGAAATTATCGGAGAATTTTGTAATTTTTTTTTTTTTTATTTCTCCTCAAAGCTAAAATCAAAGCGATATTCAATAAAAACAAGGAAAATAGGAATAAAATTATTAATTAGGTAGAGAGAATTTAATTCTCCAATTAAAGCATAATGTTTCAACTAGAGCCAACGGTTAGCATTTTAAAATTAATTAGGTAGAGCTTTGTTTGAAAAAGACAATTAATGCTCAAATAAACTGTGAGTAAGCCAGTCAATATATCGTTTATGCCTGCCGTGAAAGCGTTGATGTCCTGGTTCGAGTCAATTGACTTAAGGGGGGCAATTTTGCCCAATCATAAACTCATCTCGGAAATTTGCTATCGTAAATGATAATAACTTTCAAAAGCTTTTCATTATGTTTTATTATCATTTACGCTACCGAAGCCCACAATTCAAATGAGTTTGACACTCTTTGTAGATGTTGGAAATGAAAAAATCTGGTGTAACTGGTCACACAGCACACAACTTTCTCTACCTTTATCCTAGTATCTAAAAAATAGATGATTTATGAATTTAAAAAAAAATCGTTGGAGCGAATTTTGAGAGAATCGAAAAAAACTGAAAAAGTACATCAGTAAAGTACTAGTACTTTTTGGTCGATTTTGATCAAAAGCTTATTTTCATGCCTCAGGAGGGTGCCTAACTTAAATATAAAATTTAAACCTCTTAGCTCAATTCCTTCATGCTTTAAATTGAACGCACACATCAAAATCTCAACATCGAATTTTTGACATGAAATCTCTATATATTAATAGGTAAAAGAAAGTAAAAATGAATATAACGAATCAAAGACTGCTCAGTAGACTGTTAAATAGCCAGTAAATATATGGTTTTAAAAAAATATCATTTAAGAGATGAGTTTGTGTTTTTAATGGGCAAAATTGCGCCCTCTGAATACAATTAGTAATAAATAGTTATGTTAAGGATGTGTGATTTATGTGAAATATATATTTATGTTTCAAGGTAACTCTGCTCCAAATCTCTGTACCATCTCGCACTGATGTAAGGGAATACCAGGAGTTGAAAGAAGAAATGGACCAGTTGGTCGGACGTATCAATGGTCGTTTTACAACTTACGACTGGTCCCCTATCAAATATATTTACGGATGCGTAAGCCAAGATAAGCTGGCCGCATTTTACAGAGACGCAGCCGTTGCCCTGGTTACACCTCTACGGGACGGAATGAATTTGGTAGCCAAGGAATTCGTCGCCTGTCAAATTAACAATAATCCGGGGGTCCTAATCGTTTCGCCTTTCGCGGGGGCTGGAGAGATGATGCATGAGGCTCTCATTTGCAACCCCTATGAGATACAAGAGGCCGCCGAAGTCATTCATAGGTAAGATTTAATTATTCTATTGACCATCAAATTTACTTATCAAATCTGATCTAAAAAAAGACAACCAAATAGTATAGCTAAGATAATCCATTTTAACTGGTAGATATACTTCCATTCTAACCTTTTTTTTTTTTTTATATATATTATTACACATTTTTAAAGGCCTTAATTTAGAGACCGGCCGAGTCAGACTGAAATGTTAATGAGTCTGCAAACAAGGTTCGGAGTATTTTGGTCTTTTTAATTAAAATTTTATTTATATTATTAATACAATACATTGCTAAATATGAAATTTTCCTCTCTTAAAACTAAACCTTTTCCTTGATCATCTCCTTTTCAAATAATTTTTGAGATGAAAAGACTTTTCTTACCTCAAGGGATATTCGCTGATTCGATTCTCGCTGGTATTTTTTATCTCAATTTTTCAACTATTTTTGTTTTCAGAATATTTATTTGACTTTTGTTATTGAACGTTATTTGTAGAGCATTGACAATGCCTGAAGATGAAAGGGTCATGAGGATGAATTGTCTTCGCCATCGGGAGAAGATCCATGATGTCAATCGCTGGATGAAGTCTTTCTTAAAGGGAATGGGTTCGCTGATCGAGGAGGACGGCGACGAAATGCTTCCTACCACCATGCAACCTGTTACCCTTGATGATTTCGACGAGTATCTTGCCAAGTAAGTAATTCATTCCAAGAAATTATGATTTAGATCATGATTTGCATCCATTTGAAAAGGATGTTAGATTTTAATTAGAAATCTTCTATATTTCTTAGTTTTTATTTTTTTATACGGAAAAATGCTCGTTTGCAGGTATATAGGAGATCAGGATAAATTAGCATTGTTGCTGGATTACGATGGTACTCTTGCACCCATCGCCCCCCACCCTGATTTAGCCATTTTACCACCTGAAACTAAAAGCGTTCTTGAACGTTTGAGCAATATGTCCGATGTTTATATAGCCATTATTTCTGGTAGAAATGTTAGCAACGTCAAGAGCATGGTAAGATTCATTTTTGCAAATATATTTTTTAATATCCATCCATTTTAAACAAATTTTTATTTTGGTTTATAGGTAGGAATTGAAGGTATCACCTATGCTGGTAATCACGGTTTGGAAATTCTTCACCCAGATGGTAGCCAATTTGTCCATCCAATGCCTCTCGAATTCGAAGACAAAGTTACTGATCTACTTAAAGCGTTACAAAAGGTATTTGCTCAATTTTTACAAGTTTGTACAGACAAATTTTATTGATAGGCCTATTAAATTTTCAAAACTATTAACTGATAGAAATCTTAAGATATTAATGTTGAATTTTATCATGAAACTACATGTACTTATAATATACTGAATTCAAATTTTATATCAGGTATGCAAGAACGGTGCTTGGGTGGAGAACAAAGGTCCTCTGTTGACTTTTCATTATCGTGAGACACCGGTGAAACTGCGACCAACCATGGTGACTAAGGCGAAAAAACTCATTGAGGAAGCTGGTTTCCGGGCAAGCCAGGCACATTGCGCTTTAGAGGCGAAACCTCCCGTACAGTGGAATAAGGGTAGGGCCTCTATCTATATCTTGAGAACAGCCTTTGGTGTTGATTGGAATGAAAGAATTAGAATCATATACGCTGGGGATGATGTCACTGATGAAGATGCCATGCAGGTATATATGATCTGCCAAACACTTACATTTACTCAGATGGTGATGAATGGGATTTTGATATTTTCTTTTAATTTTTATAGGCTTTAAAGGGAATGGCAGCAACGTTTCGAATTGCTCCTTCTCAAATAGTGAAGACAGCAGCCGAGAGACGTCTTCCAAGTACAGATAGCGTCCTTACGATGTTGAAATGGGTGGAACGTCATGTGAGTCGTCGTGAATGTCGTCAAGAAAATGATTCTGGATCAGTCAATTATCGTCGAAGTAGTTACAGTAAAAATCAGAAAAAATCTTGTGTTAAAATGGAAATGTCATATGTTCTTGATGATAATTCAACCGATGGTCTCGATCATAATCATGTATAATTTAATGATTAATAAGTGGACCAACATTTCTAGTGTTTAAATTTTCTATTAAACTGTGATTAAAATGACTTAAATATATTGTTTTTCCATTGGAATTACATTAATTCATATATATGGTCAGTGGCGTATTCAGGGACAGAGGCAAGTCGCCCCTTTAAAATATCGTAGAAAACAAAAAAATATTTTGGTCCCCCCTCCCCATTTGACAAACAACAATCCTATATATGCTGTCAGAAAATTAAAAAAAAAAAAATAGAAAAATTTCTGGAACAATTTTTGAATTGAACGTTTTTATTTATATTTGCATTCATTTTTAAAATATAAATTGAAATAGTCAAGAATTTGTTTAAGAACAACTACAAATATGGGGATTGACTTCCCCGAGACTTTCTCGTATATTCTTTTGGAATTACGTCTGGGTGTGTGTGTGAACACGATCGCTTAAAAACCAAAGCAGCTAGATCGATAAAATTTGGTATATGCTGCTTACACTAAAATTGTAGATTTCTATCAACTTTTGGAGTAAATACGTCACTTGGAAGTAGTACTTTACCTAATGAGTTTTTTCAGAAATTTTGAAATTTTCAATTTTTTTGTTATATTATGATAAAATACTCTATTTTGAAAAGTTTTTATTCTTTGACATTTTTACGAAAACTGAATAGTTTTTGAAATAATCACAGAAGAAAGAGAAAATATTCGTTAATTTTGATAAAAAATCAAAACAAAATCATACAGGTGTCATTAAAAAAAGGGTAAATTCATTTGTTTATATTTACCCTTTTTTTAATGACACCTGTATGATTTTGTTTTGATTTTTTATCAAAATTAACGAATATTTTCTATTTCTTCTGTGATTATTTCAAAAACTATTCAGTTTTCGTAAAAATGTCAAAGAATAAAAACTTTTTAAAATAGAGTATTTTATCATAATATAACAAAAAATTGAAAATTTCAAAGTTTTTGAAAAAACTTTTTAAGTAAAGTACTACTTCCAAGTGACGTATTTACTCCAAAAGTTGATAGAAATCTACAATTTTAGTGTAAGGAGCATATACCAAATTTCATCGATCTAGCTGCTTTAGTTTTTAAGCAATCGTGTTTACACACACACACACACACACATAATGCCAAAAATGGTTTTTTTGGACTCAGGGAGGTCTAAAACGTGGAGACACATCAAAATCTCTAAGTCGAATTTTTTTACGATTACATAACTTTCTCTATACGAGAAAGTAAAAATCATTTAGAACATTTTAAAAATATGAATAGCCAGTGACTCGTGGTTCAGAGAGAAGACATTATTAGCTTCTCGTGCCTAGGGTGCTGGGTTCGCCTCCCGTCCCAAGCGAAAAAAGTTTATTTCATTTGAATTGGCTACCAATCATTTGAAATAAATAAGGATTGGCTCTAAATGACCTCAGATGCCGAAAAAGAACTTATATAAATTAAAAAAAATATATATGAATAAATTAATAAGATATCAAAAATTATTTATTTTTTCATATTTATGAACATATATTTTTTTTATTTATTATTATTTCTTTAATCTTCAACAAAAATGCTAAACTGGTGGGATAGGGTTCAGGCCAGTGATAGCCCATGAAACCTTAACCTCTCAAACACAAAGAAAATTCGAAGAATTAAAAAGGAAAGAACAATAAAATAAAATTGCAAAAATTCACTAACTAGCAGGAGAACATAAAAGATAGATAGAAAATTTTTTTCCTTGCAATACTGAATACAGTAGTTTCCAAACTCTGAGCTGCGGGGAGTGCTTTGCTAGAAGACTGCCGTGAAAATATTCCAATATTAGACAGAGAGACCAGTGTTTTTATTTAGGGCGTCGCGGAAAAATATGATATATATACATTAAGGAGCAGCGAACCAAAAGAGTTTGGGATCTTCTGGTTTAGTATTTTTAGATTCAGGACCTGTCTTAGGTCAATTTGAAATTAATAACCATCTTCTAAGTATATAAAGATTATCATCTAAAAAAAAAGTAAAAAAAAATTTCCTAAATTGTAGGAAATTTTGGTGGGGTCTTTAAGATTTAAAAATAAAATGGGATTACAGAGAGCTCGATCTCACCTTCTACGGGTTAAACTATTCAACAAATTTTTACACATTTACATTATAAAATGTATTTAGATGATAAGTTGAGGTATTGGTTCCCAATTATAGGTAATATTAAATTAAAGCATGTGCAATAGTTTAGCAAAATGAAATTTAATCAAGGGCGGATACAAATGGAGGGGGGGGGTAAACGGGTAATCCCCCCCCCCAGATTTGAGAAAAATATTTTTTTTGAGAATTAAATTTTATTTTTAATATAAAATTTTAAAAATTAAACTTAAAAATTTTATTTGTATATATATTCTGGTAAACAAGTACAGAATGCACCTTTAAATTACCGGAGTAAGAAAAAATTGTGTTCTGTGCAACCAGTCACACCTGATTACCCCCCCCTCCCTCCAGAAAATCCTCTGGATCCGCTTTTGAATTTAATTCGGGTAAATTTTTTAAATTCTTAATATTTCGGGGATATAATGAGCATCCCTCCTTCTATTTGTTGTTTCTATTTAAGCACTGGAAAAGAAGTACTCTTTATGCTCCCGAAATATTCGGAATTAAAAAATTATCCCGAATTAAATTTCATTTCGTCAAAATAGAGAAATTCTTTTTTTTTCCCCCAATTTTAAAATGTATTTAATTATTTTTCACAAATATTTTTTATATTATTAAGTTAAAAAAAATAAATGAAGGAAAATAAATTTGTCTTCAATTTTATTTAGACTACTTTAAGTTTTATTTTACTATAAAATTTTAGTTTATATTGTTGTACTATTGACGATTTAGATCATCAAGAGGTAAGGATAAAATTAAATTAGAAATATATATATAATAATATTTTACTGGTCATTGAGATTGTGTGTTGGCAAAGTCATCAAAATTTTTAAAATAATTTCGACGTTAGGACAAAAATGACTATTGAATTATATTATTTGTCTTTTTACATAAAAATGATAGCTACACCTAATATGAGAAGAAATATAATGTTACAGGAAACATTAAAATAATGATTGAATTTCATAAGTCATTTGATAATTTTTTTTTTTTTTAATGAAATGAAATTTTATATCACGATCAAAATTAATATGATAATCAATTTTGGGGGGTCCCATATTCGACGGGCCTAGGGCCGTGCGCCTAGTACGCCTTGCTTATGATTCGCCACTGTGTACCTCCCTAAAATCAAATTTTTACAAATTTCTACACTCCTCAAACATTTGTTGTTCATTTTATTCCAATCTGAGTTTCCTATAAAATAAACGGAGACTCACGGTTTGTATTGTTTCTTAAGTGCTCTGTGATGTCTCGCAATAAAGGATGCTCGTTGTCGTTATAAGATGTTGCACGGTTGATGATTATTCCAAAAAGAGTCGGGATTAGAATGGCCTTACTAACATCAACTCGACAAGATGATTTCAAATGTAAATCGAAACCTAAAAAAAAATAAATAAATATAATTAATAAATTAATTTTTTTATAGAAAAAGAGTTGAAAAAATTTTTTAATGGTAATTTAATAAAATTATAACAAATGATTGTATGATATTAAATTAATCTATATATATATATATATATATATAGCGGAGTGTCCGTCTGTCGGTTTGTCCGTCCATCCCTCTGTCTGTCTGAACGTCTGTAAAGAAATATGTATTGTTGAGATCAGACAATAAATATTCATCTTCTTCTTTCGCTGTGGCTTATCCCTATTTTTTTTTTTTTTTTCTAGGGGTCGCTCATTTTTATTTTCCCTCTCCACAATGTCCTATCCTGCGCATCCTCAAACTCCAATCCCTTCTGCCTGCAGTCCTCAGTCACACAGTCCATCCATCTACTTTTGGGCCTACCCCTTGGTCTCTTTCCTTCCACATTCAAATTTAACATTCTCTTCCCCACATATTCCTCTTCTCTTCTCATCACATGACCAAACCATCTCAGCCTACTTTCCTGGATCTTTTTGGATACCTCCACCACCCCTGCCATTTCTCGGATCTTCTCATTTCTCACTCTATCCCTTCTTGTTTTTCCCAATGCCCATCTCACCATTCTCATTTCCGCCACATCCAACTTTCTTTCCTGTGCTTTCTTTATCGGCCAGGTCTCACTGCCATAGATCATTGCGGGTCGCACTACCGTTTTAAAAATTTTCCCCTTAGCCTTAGCATTTACCTTTCTATCACATAGGACTCCAGAAACCCTTCTCCAATTCATCCAACCAACTTGGATCCTGTGGTCTAGCTCTTTATCAAGTCCCCCTCCAGAAGACACAAAAGAGCCAAGATATT
>JAKCPI010011605.1:0-12364 GCA_023213315.1 Euborellia annulipes | reverse complement strand
TTTTTTACTTTATTTTTTAACACCAATTTGTTGAAGTTAAATTTTAACGTCTGTTTTTAGAGAATAGACCGGAATTACATTCAAATAATAGCATTAAAAAAAAAGAAAAAAATCCTCTAAAAGTTTTAAAAAACATTAATTAAGCAGGGAGAGATCAACGCTATTATATAAACTTTTGGTTATGGGTTAGTTCCGTCAATGTATAAATTAACCAAACTAAACATTCATTTTCTAGGCAAACTTCTCATAAATTTTATTTATTTTTTTGATAACGTTAATACGCCTTAGGGGGTAAAAGAAAAAAAAAAGGTGTTTAATATTCAACTGAAATTGTAAGATTTGCTTTTTATAATTAAAACAAATTTAAAAGTGTGTACATTTTGCCTTAAAGAAAAGTCAACTATTTGTTTAACGAACATTAAATGTTAGAATAATTAAAAAAAGATTCTTTTTGTTCTTGGCAGAAGAGAAGAGAAGAGAAAAAAGGAAAAAATCTTTAATTTAAAAGAAGAAAGAACATCAAGAGAAGAGTTTTTTGTTTGTGTAAGGAATAAATGCGAGTGGGAGAGGGAATTTGGATTAAATAGTTTTATTTTTAATTCTAATTAGAATATGTATGCTACGAGTCCTAGAAATTTATTTATTTGTCAATCTGTCTCTGTGGTCACGCTCGAATACTAGAGGGAATTAGAAATAAAAAAAAAAATTGGTGTGACTGGTCGCACAGCACACAACTTTCTCTCAGCTTCGGTAATCAAAAGTTGTGTACTATGCTTGTCACACCAGATTTTTTTGTATTTAGTTTCCACCGATATATTAGAATTCAAGATGTAAAATTTATAAGTATAGTTGTTTCTTGATATCTTTATAAGTATATTTTGTTCCAATGGCAACCATTTCTCCTATCTTTCCTATGAAGTACAAGAGTAAAGTGGTCTTCAGAAGATTTCAATGGCAAAATGAGAATATATATTTCAAAGAGCATCTAAAAAATAATTGATTTTTGAATTTTAATCAAAATCGTTGGAGCAAAAAAAACTGAAAAAATACATCAGTAAAGTACTAGTACTTTTTGGCCGATTTTGATTAAAAACTTATTTTCACGCCCTTAGGGGGGGTAACTAACTTAAATATAAAATTTTGAACCTCCTAGCTTAATTCATTCATGCTTTAAATGGAACACTGACAGACAGACCATGTCGCAAAAAACACTTTTTTTGGATTCAGGGGAAACGTGTAAATCAATCAAAATATCGATTTCGAATAATTGACATGCATTCAATACATTCTCTGTATACATATACTGCGGGTATATGTATATTAACATATAGGTAAGAGAAAGTAAAAATGGCCAGCAGTCGAAGATTCCGGTGGAATGAAGAGGTCATCAATGAAACAAACACCTATTTTTAGCCTTGAGATAACCTATTTGGAAGGAATACAAATTTTGAATAACGCTGGACTTAGTGTATCGAGCTAAAAGGAGACTCCTGAGAAATAAAACGGCCTGTAAAATCAAGTTTATTCTACAATAAAGAGTTGTTTCATATGTCGCCTTTAGACAACAGAATTTTCATTTTTCTCTTACCTATATGTATATGTTAATTTACATTTATGTATAGAGGATTGGATTGGATTCTTGTCTAAAATTCGATGTCGAGATTTTGATGGTTATTCACTTTTTGAGGTCCCCTAAATCCAAAAAAGTGGTTTTCGGGACATGGTAAATAAATAAATAAATTTATTACGACCCGCTTAGAGGCACTAGTCCTCGGTGGCTAGGTCCAACAAACACAATACAAATTTAAATACAATAACATATACAACAAAACAAAACAAAGGAAAAAAAATAGAAATGTATGCCCATTAACAATCAACATGTTCATGCATTTCCATCGAAAGAATGTGTCTGTGAACAAAATATCTCAAGAACAAAAATAGCTAGGACGTGGAAGATTTTATATTTAAATAAGGCACTCCCCTGGGAAGTGACACGAAGCTTTTGAACAAAATCGACCAAAGAGTACTAGTACTTTACTGATGTACTTTTTCAGTTTTATTCGATTTTCTTAAAATTCGCTAATACGATTTTTTTTTTAATTCAAAAAATAAATTATTCTTTAGATGCTCTTTCAAATGCATATTCTCGTTTTGCCATTGAAATCTTATGAAGACCACTTTACTCTTGTACTTCATAGGAAGAATAGGAGACATGGTTGCCATAGTAACAAAATGTAAATATTTTCCCATACTTTTAAATTTTCGGGGCTTGGTGTAGAGGTTAGCGTGCTAACCTCGTATACCAAACGTTGCGGGTTCAGACCCCAGGCAGTCCGATGATTTTATTTAAGCCATTTGGATACCAAATGGCTTAAATAAGAATGCCTGGACCCCATATATGTATATTACATCAATAACGGTTATCGTAAATGTCTTATATGGCCTAAGTTGCCGAGAACACTGTGTGTATGAGCGTGAGTGTGAATGAGACAAAAGTGCGAATTTTTTAAATAAAAAAAAAAAAAAAAAATTTACATCTTGAATTCAAATGTTCCGTACTGTCGGAAACTAAATATATGCCGACACAAAAAAAATCTGCTGTGCGATCAGTCACACCAGATTTTTGATTATTTATATTCTTTGGACCTTATGCATAAAAAAATAACATTAATGATAGTTCTTTATTAGACAAGAAATTTTCGTTTTAGGACAAAATACCCGGAGCTGGAAAAAAATTGTGATTTAAACCCGTTCAAAAACCCTTCTCCTTCCTCCTTACTAAAAAAGATTATTAGGAAATTAATTTACTCAACCTTAACTATTTTTTTTTTATTAAAACATAAAATTTTCTTAATTTTTTTAATACAGTTGTAATTGCCTCTTTTAATGGTTTATAAAATTATTAAACTTGATGTTTAAATATCAACGCTTAAACTTAATCAAAGATTAACTGTAAATGGTACATACTTACTTTGCGTTACACTTGGAGATGACTATAAAATGAGAGTGAGAGAGATTATTCCATTTACGGCCGATTTTTAGAGAGATAGTAATAATAATAATAATAAGATAGTAAGATAATCAAGGTTTATTAGGTTCGCTCTTATCAGCCAGCATTTCAATTATTCATATTCGTAGATATATTTTAATTTATAATTCAACAGCATGGCGTTTAATTCTCTCAATTCCATTTCTAGTTAGTTAAATTTATTTTGAGTGAATTTTCATTTAATACGGATCAGAGTCAAATGATATTTTTTTAAAAACTCTGGTGTGACTGTCGCACAGCACACAACTTTCTTTACCTTCGGTAATCGAAAGTTGTGTACTGTGCTTGTCACACCAGATTTTTTGTGTCGACATGTATTTAGTTTCCGACAGTACGGAACATATGAATTCAGATGTAAAATTTATAAGTATGAGAAAATATTTATATTTTGTTACCATGGCAACCATTTCTCCTATCTTTTCTATGAAGCACAAGAGTAAAGTGGTCTTCAGAAGATTTCAATCGCAAAATGAGAATATAGATTTTAAAGAGCATCTAAAAAATAATTGATTTTTGAATTTAAAAAAAAATCGTAGTAGCAAATTTTGAGAAAATCGAAAAAAACTGAAAAAGTACATCAGTAAAGTACTAGTACTCTTTGGCCGATTTTGATTAAAAGCTTATTTTCCCGGTCCCGGGGGTGTTTAACTTAAATATAAAATTTCAGCCTCATAGCTCAATTCCTTCATGCTTAAAATTGAACACACACACCCCACCCACCCACCCACCCACAGACAGACCATGTCGCGAAAACCACTTTTTTGGATTCAGGGGACCTCAAAACGTGAAGATCCATCAAAATCTCGACATCGACTTTTTGACATGAATCCAATACTTTCTCTCTATATATATATTACATATATACATAGGTAAGAGAAAGTAAAAAAATACCTTGTCTTTATAATACACATTAGAGAAGTGAAACTTTTACGCAAAATCTTTACGCGAGATCTTTTAAAATGATTTTAAAAAAGTAGAGCTTTTAAATTTTTAACTGATTTATATAAATGTGTTGAGTCTATATCGTTTCAACAGTTGCGACTTATGAAACATCACTGCACATAGACTAATCAGATTTATTCTTTGAAAATTAGATAAATAGACTGTCTACTAATTTAAATTATTTTTAAATAAGTTTCCATTAAAAAAAATTCTGGTGTGACTGATCGCACAGAACACAACTTTCTCCTACCTTTGATAAGAGAAGTAGTGTTCTGTTCTTTCACACCAGATTTTTTGTGTCGACATATCGACATATTAAAGAGAAAAGAAAAACGCTTTATTTTCAGCAATTGTTTTTATTTCGTTAGTAAGGCAATATTTCCATATATTTCGGAGACCTAACGGCACTCCTTCCTCAGTGGATCTATACTCACAGACATAGGCGTAGCCAGAAATTTTTGATGGGGGGTTTAGGATTATTTCTCCCCCCCCACCCCGACTAATAGGGCAGTATAAGGCGTCTAATGAAATATATGACTAGCCACTTACCCCACCTTCGCTTCGCCCCCCCCTGGACCCCCCTCGAGGTGGCTCGGGCCCGCCCTTTCTTAATTAAGTGCCGCAATTTTTCAATCAACTCGTATCAGGCAATAAATAATGCAAATCTCTTAATTTTATGTATATGGGCCTAAAATACCGGGGTGTCTCTCTATGTGTTTCTCTTGACCAGACTCCTATCTCAGACCTCTTTAAGAAAAAAAAATAAAAAATTTATTTATATAATAATTTTTATTATTTTTCATTTGCGAGATTTAATCAATTTTAAGCGGCTTTAATTTTTTATAAAGCATAACAAAAATCAATTCTTTTCAATGGGAAAATTCTGAATTTTCTCGAATTTTTTGCGTTTTATTTAATTTTTTTTTTTTTTTTTAAGCTAGAGAAAATTATTATATTTTACTTTCTCTTACCCTATATATGAAATATATAGAGAGAAAAAGTATTTTGTATTATAGAGCTTAAATATCTAGTCATGGCTTGGGTCCAATGGGGGGTTTGAACCCCAAAACCCCCCCCCGTGGCTACGCCTATGCTCACAGATGCCCCCCTTTTATGTTAATATAGATCCACTGAGGAAGGAGTGCCGTTAGGTTTCCGAAATATATGGAAATATTGCCTTACTAACGAAATAAAAACAATTGCTGAAAATAAAGCGTTTTTCTTTTCTCTTTAATAAACCAAACTTCAGCATCACCACTTGAGGAGAATATCGACATATGTTTAGCTTCCGCAGATTTATTAGAATTCAAGACATCATACTTATATATAAAAGGCTAAGAGGGTGTCCGATGTGTGAAACAACCAATCAGGCCTCAGGGATAGCGCCATAGTAACAAAATATAAATATTTACCCATGTTTACGATTTTTTTTATTTATTTACATTTTGAATTCTAAAATATCGGCGTAAATTTTTTGTCTGTTGTACACCAGGGGCGTAGCGAAGAGATTTTTCAGGGGGGGAGAAGGCCAAAAATGCCAACTAAATTTAATCAATTTGCCAACTGTACAATTCACCTTCTTTTTTCATCCTACATATATTAATTTACTAGAGGCTAAACCCGAGGCCCCCTAGTCCCTATATGTCATGTTGTTTGAACGTTAAGTCCCCTCCCCCTTCACTTTGCTATTTTAATATTAAAAAATTAAAGGATTAAACAAAATTTTTGATAGAAATATAATTAAGACAAGATTTTTTTCAAATGAAAGATTCCTCATATAATTACAATCAATGAAAAATTTTGTCGTGTAGTATACACGACTCTTACCGACTAAAACTCTCTTCTATTGTCTTGTGTAATTTACCGGGGTGTTTTGAGCAATTCCAGGGTTTTTATATAGGATCAGGGCCGTGCTTAGGGGGGCGACCGGGGCCTTCGCCCAGGGCGCAAATTTTGAAGGGGCGCAAGTGCAGATGAAAAAAATTTTGGTTCCGGAAAGGGCGCCACACGGGAAAAAATTTCGGCCCCGGGGGCGGAAAAAATTAGCGTCTCTAAAAAAAAGGTAAAACATTTTTCTGGACTGGAAACATTATTGTGGCAATGTAAAAAATATATACAAAGGGCGCTAAAGGACTAACTTGCCCCGGGCGCTAAATAACCTAGGCACGGCCCTGTATAGGATACCCTAATTCCAAAAATACCATAAGTTTTTCTCCATCAAATTTAGTTTTAGAGATTTAGAGAAAATTAAATTTTAATAGAAAATGATCTCTAGAGCGACTCTTATTTGGAATTTTCTGACTTTACCCCTTAAAAAGAAATACAGTAGAACCTCGCTTAGGGAGCACCTCTCATAACGAGCAATTCGCATAAATAGTAAAAAAAAAAAACGGTGAAAAAATGACTTGCTTGACGAGTGACGTTTCGCATAACAAGTGGAGAGGAGAGAGAAAGTCCCGGATTGTGCTCATGTTACTTACATCAGTCAGAGTCATGAGGCTGGGGAGAATGTTATTGTTTCGCATAACGAGTGTTTCGCTTTGTTAGTATGATTCTGGAACGAATTATGCTCGTTAAGTGAGGTTCCACTGTACATAGAAATATAAAGTTTCAGCCCAATTGGAGGCGATTTAGTGGTGCAAAACATGGCCTAAAATTTTAGAAAAATCGAATTTTTTCAGTTTTTTCAACTTTGGACACCACTAATAGGTAGAATCTTTTACTCATCACTGAATTCAAAAACATATTTACGATATTCTGTAGTTCTTTCACTTTCTAAAAATCATTCTAAAGAAATTATGAACAAAATAGTTATCAAAGTCAATTTTGTTAAAAAGCAAATATAAGAAAATTTTATGATAAAGATGGTGTTTTGAGCCAAGAATTTAGGAGCTATTCTTGGGTATATGGATGGATAGCTCTGAATCCTGACTAAGAAAACTGTTTTGCTCATAATTTCCGTTATCAATGAATTATTATTTTTTTTAACTTTTTCGGCTACAGAGGCCAGGTATGACTTTATTTAATATATTTCTAAATTACATTATACCGATGGCTACCGATAGGACGTTCCACAAGCTGATTGCTCGGGGTCCCCAATCCCGGGGCTTTCGCCACGCTTGGCATTGCTTAACTTTTGGAAAGTTAAAAAACTAGAGAAGATCGTAAACATACTTTTTCCATTCAGAGATGGTAAAAATTCTATTCAGGAGTGTCCTGAAAAAAAAAATGAAAAAATGCAATTTTTCTAAAATTTTAGCCGTGTTTTGCCCCACTAAGCCACCTCCGAATGGGCTCAAACTTTACAGTATAGACTTCTATTTCTATGTATTTCAACTATCTGCAGGGGGTAACGACTTAAAAAATCTAGAAAATTCAAAATAAGAGTCGCTCTTAATCAGATTATTTATTAAAATTTAATTTTCTCTATATCTGTAAAACTAGAGCCGATGGCGTAAAATTGATGGCATTTTTGGAATTAGCGCTTCCATATAGCCAGGACCTAAATTTCAAAAAACTTTTTTTGTTGACCTTTATAAAATTTATATTTCTATCAAAAACATTGTTTAATTGGAATTCCTTTTTTTTACAATTATAGTAAATAAAGAAAATTCCCAAATTACAAATGAACGACTGAGGTTTCTTTTATTTGTTCAAATATTTTATTTTTCCCTTTTAAAATAATCCTAATGATTTTCTCTATGTGTTTGTATTACAATGTATAATAAATTTATATTCAGTAAAAAGAAAATAAATTTATTTATTTTTTGAAAATTAAAAAAATTTTTTTTTTAATAGATGAAAAATATAAAAAAAAGAAAATTTAATTTTTTTTTTTAAATCAAAACATAAATTAATTTCTGTTAAATAAACTTTATTTTGCCAACTGGTCGTTGATTTTGCCAACATTTGCCAACTCGATCCGACCTGGGGGGAGACTCCCCCCCATCCCCCCCCCTTGGCTACGCCCCTGCTCCTCACTATTCAATATATATACATTCAGCCACTTCTCCTCAAACTAATAATAATAAAATGGGCTGAATTGTAAAATATTTATTTATATTTGAGCTCAAATATTAACTTCATGTTTTTTATTATTATATTTACCGGTAAATAAAGGCCTAGAAATAATTCTTACCGAATTTATCAAATTATAGGCAACAAATGGCCTGCCTATTCGGATCAACTTTTAATAAAAAATATTTCAAAACAATTGATGTTTTTTTATCTATCTGATAGGATTATAAAGATTTTATTCTATTAATTTGTTGTTTGTTTTTTTTTTTTTAATAAATTTATATGTAGCCTTGACAAGTTTGATTAAAAACTCTAATGCACCTGACAAATTATTTATCTTTATATATATATATTTTGTTTGATTGCTATCTGAAAAAGCCATTTCTTTGTTTATCTTAAGAGTCTTAAATGACCTAAGTTGCCAATGCAGTGTGTTGTATCACTATGTTCCTTTTTGACAAATTATTCTAGAGACAATGATTTGGTTTTTTTTAATACAACTTGAAATATTAATTTAAATTCAATTTTTATTTTATAAATACACAATAATAATAATGATTCAGAAATATATCATATCATTGAAACGAAATGGCCCCTTAATATAGAAATCAAACAATTTTATATATACATGTATAAATAAATAATTTGTCAGGAGCATTCAAGTTTTTAATCAAACTTTTATTTTTATTTAATACAAATTAATCTAAAAAAATTTAATCAAATAAAATATTTTTAAAAAAAAAAAAAAAATTAATTAAAAAAAAAAAATAATTTATTTATTTTTTTTAAAATCTTTAAAAATTACAAGCCCAGCACTAAATATTTAAGGCCTAGAGGCTTTCAAGGTAATAGTAAAAATTAAAAAAATCACAAATTTTGAACAAGGAATGACATCAAACATTTATGGAAATAATTCAAATTAATTCATTTTTTTGAGCAGAAAAAGAAAATTGCTTGGCATTTCAGCTAACTCAAAGTTTTTTCTTTTTAATTTAATTCTTAATATAATAAAATATAATTGTCAATAAAAAAGTCATTTGGAGTTGATATAAATTATATATATATATACTTGGTTTGACATTACCTTTGCGAATAAGGCATTTCTTGTCTATAATTTGATCATTTCGTTGAGGAATATTATTCTAGGCCCTTATTTAAATATAATGGTAAAATAAAAATTGAATTTAATATATAAAATTCCAAATAAATATTTTACAAGTCAGCCCACCTGATGTGTTTTGGATTTGATATTCTGTCAATAAGAAAATTTGACTTTTATATTTCAAAATTTAGAAAGTTATTAATTACACTCTTAAATTAAATTTAATCACGAAATGTAATAAATTCTAATGTGAACATCTTTTTGAAATGAATGTGAGTTGAAAAAAAAAAAAATCATTGATTATAAATTCATACCTCGACCATGGGTGTTATTTATTTATTTGATTAATGTAAAAATATTAACAGAATATCAATATTAGCTCCATTTAATAGTAAATAAAGTAAAATAGTAAATAGAAGGATTATTTAAAAAAAAGTTTAATTACATTGAAGGAGAAATGTCAGACCACATTATAACCCAAACGTTAGTAATATTTATATTTTCTTTAAATGAATTAATTACATACCTGTGGGACGTTGATTTTTAATATGAATCACTTAAATTCACTATAATTAAGAACAAATTAAATAAAACAAGACCTGTGGAATAAACGAGTCATGGCCGGCATTCCGAACAAGGAATATAAAACCAAACGAAGATGGCCAAGATACCAGATCAAAAAGAGAGGACATTTCCATTCAAATAAAGTAATTTGAGTTGCCTTGAATAAAATAATTATTTTATTATTGTTTGTTAATTATATAATTCTATTGTTAAAAAAAAAATTTATTTTTAAATTTTTGCTAAAAATACTTAATATTTATTTTATTATTCCTAAATAAAATTTTTTTTTTTATTATATAGAGATTTTTTATTAATTATTGAATCCATCTATTTAAAAAAAAATTCTTAGATTTTAATAATTAACAAGAATCAAAATAATTATTTATTCAGAGTAAAAAGCTAGAAATTCAGTAAATCCGAGCAAAAATTTGAATAATTTACCATCTCTTTTCTGCCATCTTGTCCTTGTTCGGAATGCCGGCCATGACTCGTTTATTTCACACGTGTTGTTTTATTTAATTTGTTCTTAATTATAGTGAATTTAAGTGATTCATATTAAAAATCAACGTCCCACAGGTATGTAATTAATTCATTTAAAGAAAATATAAATATTACTAACGTTTGGGTTATAATGTGGTCTGACATTTCTCCTTCAATGTAATTAAACTTTTTTTTAAATAATCCTTCTATTTACTATTCTACTTTATTTACTATTAAATGGAGCTAATATTGATATTCTGTTAATATTTTTACATTAATCAAATAAATAAATAACACCCATGGTCGAGGTATGAATTTATAATCAATGATTTTTTTTTTTTCAACTCACACATTTCAAAAAGATGTTCACATTAGAATTTATTACTATTTCGTGATTAAATTTAATTTAAGAGTGTAATTAATAACTTTCTAAATTTTGAAATATAAAAGTCAAATTTTCTTATTGACAGAATATCAAATCCAAAACACATCAGGTGGGCTGACTTGTAAAATATTTATTTAATTTTATATATTAAATTCAATTTTTATTTTACCATTATATTTAAATAAGGGCCTAGAATAATATTCCTCAACGAAATGATCAAATTATAGACAAGAAATGCCTTATTCGCAAAGGTAATGTCAAACCAAGTATATATATATATAATTTATATCAACTCCAAATGACTTTTTTATTGACAATCATATTTTATTATATTAAGAATTAAATAAAGAAAAAACTTTGAGTTAGCTGAAATGCCAAGCAATTTTCTTTTTCTGCTCAAAAAAATGAATTAATTTGAATTATTTCCATAAATGTTTGATTCATTCCTTGTTCAAAATTTGTGATTTTTTTAATTTTTACTATTACCTTGAAAGCCTCTAGGCCTTAAATATTTAGTGCTGGGCTTGAAATATTTTATTTGATTAAATTTTTTTAATTAATTTGTATTAAATAAAAATAAAAGTTTGATTAAAAACTTGAATGCTCCTGACAAATTATTTATATTTATACATGTATATATAAAATTGTTTGATTTCTATATTAAGGGGCCATTTCGTTTCAATGATATGATATATTTCTGAATCATTATTACTTATTGTGTATTTATAAAATAAAAATTAAATTTAAATTAATATTTCAAGTTGTATTAAAAAAAAAAATCATTGTCTCTAGAATAATTTGTCAAAAAGCAACATACTCACACACACATTCACACTGTCTTTTCGGCAACTTAGGCCATTTAAGACTCTTAACGATAACTCTTATTTGTAAATATATCTATTTGGGATCCAGGCATTCTTATTTAAGCCATTTGGTATTCAAATGGCTTAATATAATTAAAAGACATCTGATAAAAATGATTCAACATTGTGTCAAATCAAAACAAAGAAATGGCTTTTTCAGATAGCAATCAAACAAATATATATATATATAAAGATAAATAATTTGTCAGGTGCATTCGAGTTTTTAATCAAACTTGTCAAGGCTACATATAAATTTATTAAAAAAAAAACAAACAAACAAATTAATAGAATAAAATCTTTATAATCCTATCAGATAGATAAAAAAACATCAATTGTTTTGAAATATTTTTATTAAAAGTTGATCCGAATAGGCAGGCCATTTGTTGCCTATAATTTGATAAATTCGGTAAGAATTATTTCTAGGCCTTTATTTACCGGTAAATATAATAATAAATTAATATTTGAGCTCAAATATAAATAAATATTTTACAATTCAGCCCATTTTATTATTATTAGTTTCAAGAGAAGTGGCTGAATGTATATATATATGAATAGTGAGGAGATTCAAGGAGGCAGCCAAAAGCAATAAAGAAAAATTCTATATTTATCTTTCTCTTTAATTTTGCACACTTGTCGACGTTTCGGCCGATATTCCGGCTTTCATCAGGACCTTAAAAATTATAAAATGCACACAAAATTACAAATACAATACATCTCTGCTACATTTTTCTTTTTACAAATATAAATATATCAATAAGTGGCTTAGTTGGAAAATAAGATGTGATGAAAATGTTAATCTATTTTTTGTTTAGAGATATAAAGTTGAATTGTAAAAATTATATAAACACAATTTTTTTTTTCCCTAACTAAGCCACTTATATATATATATATTTGTAAAAACAAAAAAAAATAAATAAATAAAAATGTAACAGAGATGTATTGTATTTGCTGGTGGCATTTGT